>JAULBS010003575.1:0-11472 GCA_032355785.1 Symmetromphalus regularis | reverse complement strand
CTGAGAGAACGGAAGGATGAACTCAAACAGCAGGTGGTGGATCTCAAGTCAGACTTGGAGGAATCTACTAAAGCTCATCAGTAATTATAACTACTTTGTCACTTATATTCTCTCCTCCACCCCACATCACAAGAAGTGGCACCCGACATCACAAGATATGTCACCCCACATCACAAGATATGTCAACCCACATCACAAGAAGTGGAACGTTAAAACATCACTGTATAGCAGTGATGGCAATTCGTAATAGTAAAATGGCTGAAAATATTCATAAAAATGTTCTCCCTATAAAAAAATATAATATTTTTTTACAAAATTTGTCCTTTGTTTCATTTTGTTGTACTCGTCTCAAAAGAGGGTGGGGAAAGCCAACTCAACAGAAAGCACTTAATAGGATTGCAAGATAGGCAAATATAAAAGATGGAGCAACTGGTAGTGCAGTGGCTAGTAGGTACTGAGATCAAATCTCAGTCAAGGCATGGGATTTTTAATATCAGTGTTGGCTCTAACCCAGAGTGAGTGATCTGCAAAGCTCAGTGGGTAGGTATATACCACTATACCACTTACACCGACCATCTGGTTTATCAAAGACCACAGTATTTGCTATCCTATCTGTGGGATAGTGCATATGAAAGATCCCTTGTTGCTTATCAATAAGAGTAGCCGCATTAGTGTGGCGGTAGTGGATTTTCGTCTCTCTCACTAAAACAAACCTCTGTCCTGAACAGACAGGACAGGAACCTGAGTTGTGTGCCTGGGACAGCGTGCTTGAAACTTAATTGGATATAAGCATGAAAATGAAATACAACCAACCAAAACACAAAGAGAAGTGTATATTGACTTTATAGCCCCCCACCCACCTCCCCCTCCTGTGGGTGTGATTAAACCAACATTCCTTTACTCAGTACAGCGTGTTTGAACTTTAATTGAATAATAAGTTAAAAACTGACAAGTATTCTGATTTGGATAGAGTTGTAAGCCAATTTAGGGCCCAAACACTGGTGTCAGTTAGACTGGTATATTTTATAACAATATTTTGTAATACATGTTTCTGTTCCAGAATTTTAAATTCTCGGTGGAAAGAAAAGTCATCTCTGATTGGTCAGTTGGAACAGCAGGTGACACAGATGAAAGAAAACTGGGAGTCGAAAGAAGAGAAACTCACCAGAGAGAGAGATCGCGCAGTTGAGGCTGCCAGGTATGTTTACAAAAATACAAAACTTACTGTACATTGTACATATTTAAGAGGGAATGTTTAAAAAATAACAAATGTAAATTTAGACAGTGTCCACAGCATTACAAGGGTGTTAGTAGTTCTTAAAAATGTGTCCAAAAATAGGATGACATACCAAAACTGAGTTATAATTGCTGCCAAATCATATGATTTTTTAATAATATTTACGATTTTGAATCACCAGTAATAAAATAATTTTTAAAAATTAAATTTCCGAATTCCTGTCCAGTTCCCAATCAATGATTTCCAATTTAGATGTAATGATTCGCACAGGTACAAAGCGCAATCTTCTTGCAACCAAAATTGTGTCGACAAGCACGTCATATAAAAGTCAAAAAGAAATCCTAACAATGGTTTATGCCAAAGTACAAGGAGCAGTTTTCATTTATTGATTTTTCTCGCCAAGGACTTCTCTATGCCTTCTGTACATTATGCAGATGCAATTTTAACTTCAGCTTCAGGGGTTACACCCCATCACCCCACCTTGATGGCTAATTCTGGATCTCAGAGGTTGGCAGCTATGGTAATTTTAGACTGAGTGTCCATAGCATTATAAGAGAGTGGGTGGTTTGTGAAAAGTATCCAAAAATAAGTTGATATACGTCATATATATCCACCAACATTTAACAGCTCAAATTTCAAGATAACAGTGTATTTTTTTATGGTAATATTTTCAAACAAAAAATAAATAAAATTTTAAAAATATATGTTTCTACAATATTCATAAATGTGTTTTACTTATTTTTTAAAGTCTGGCTATAGAAAAACTTCGTAGCATGGACGATGCTTTCCGCAAACAGCTAGACGCCAAAGAGAAAGCTTTCCAGGAGGAGATAACTCAACAGTTGGAAGAAAAGCAGCAGCAGCTTGATGATGCAAATCAGCGGGTATGTTAGCTACATGGACAGTGAAATCCATCAAATATGCAATTCTGGTAACCCCTGTACATGGATATTTTTGTTCCAGCTAGTGGTCCGCAATTGATTTAACAAAGGCACTATGATGTGCCATCCTGTCTGTGGCATAGGCACTTCCTGGAAGTGGAGGAATACAGGTGGAGGGGTGGGGGAGAAAGCATGCAACCACTAAAAAAACAAAAATCATTTTTAAATGTATTTTTCAGCATTTTGACATCACTTTGGAGCAACATTTACACCTTATTTTTCCATAGAAACAAAACTGTTGTTGGATGATAACCCCCATACAATAGTCTAATTTCAATTTTCCGAAGCAAAAACATGGGGAGGTGATAATTATATAGGCATCCCTCTTGTCCAAAGGGTGGTCCATTGGGTCACCAGTTAAAAAACACTACAAACCTGAGATGATGTTTCTTTTCAGTCATACTCAGTTTGAATGGTACTATTTTGACATCTGAATATTAAATATTTGTGATGTTTTTTCTAGGTTGTGATAGTAGAAGAAGAGATGAGAGAACTCCTGCATGAGAATGAGACGACGAAGAAGACGATGGAAGAGAAGTTGAAACGGATGTCCCGAGCTGTGGAAGATCTCCAATCAAATCTTATCTAACATCCAAACTGCAGAAGATGTCCAATCGTATCTGATCTAAAATCATAGCTGTAAAAGATATCCAATCAAATCTCACATAGCATCTGAGCTGTAGAAAACGTCCAATAAAATCAGAGCTGTGAAAGATATCCAATCAAATCTCACCTAACATCTGAGCTGTGGAAGATCTCCAATCAGATCTCATTTAACATCAAAAGTTATCCCTTTTTTATGAAGTCAGCTGGCACAGTAACCATTAAATAGCTCAAGTGTCTTATAAGAACAAGAACAATTTTTAACATTTTCCTCAAAGAACTGTTAAAGTATGTTCCTTGTTGGTACATACTGAGTCACCAAAGTCCAAACATGTGCCCAAGGTCCAGAAAATAAAATCCATTCTTAGCAATGGTCATCTACTCAAAATATTTGTCAATTACAGTGGCAGATACAGGAGTATGAAAAAGTAGAGGAGTGAAATACAACAACTGTCTAAAATGTGGGGGGGCACACTGCAGTGGATATCATAAAACAAATAAAAAATAGGGGTGTATTCCTTGGATACACTTGTGATGTGTGTATTGCTACCTCTGATAGGGTCTTTAACTGAGAAAACTGGTGATATCAGAACACAATGTTCAACATTTCACAGAAAAACAAATGCAGCCTCTTCTACATTTTGTAGTAGAATTAAATGACTGTAATATTACATGAAATATTTCCAAGTTTCATCCATTGACACTTGTTATAAAAGCAACATTACAGAAAATGTATTCCCAGAAAGTGAAAAGTTGGATGTCCAGGACTTTATCAAACATTTTTTATTGGAGGAGGGAGTTAGTATGTCCAAAACAATATCCAGGCAGCCGGAAGGTTAAAAATTGTTGCTTAAAAATTATTTTATGTGACAAATTTGGTTCATTCAATTTAGTATTTATTTTTGAATAAAATGATGCATAAAATGTATTTTGAACATTTCTAAACACAAACAAGTATGTACAAACAAAGAAGTATGTACTTTCAAGCATTAGGCCTATTATATTTAATGTATGTATATTGTAGCTTTAACTTTTGTATATTCAGTATTACGTAAAAATGTTTTTGTACAAATGGTAATTTATTATTAAAAATGACAAAATATGGAACCTAGTTTTTGTTTTGTGTTGCTATGTAGAGAGACAAATATTTCAAACATGTATACTGAATTCTCCTGAGAAAATGTTCTGCCATTTTAAATGTCCAAGGAAATATCATCCTCTAGAATTTTTATTCTAGGAATGACATTTCACTTCAGTTTTTTCAGGGATTCAGCATTTTTTCGACTTGAATTACATAGTATAGTATACTTTTACCACAGAATGACTAGGCGTTTCGTTTATGATCAGTACCACCGGTGGGGCAGAATATAATCATCTTTTGTGAACACATTTTAATCCACTGTAGTAACGTCACACTATTGTGTTAACTGTTGATTATTTTTCACAAATCTACACTTGGGAGACCAATGAACGCGAATGTTGTAACATGCAGAGAATGCATGTGAGCAAGTGCTGAAAGCTATGGCGAGGAAAGAGTTCCGTATTTTCCTCAGTCATAAATATTGTGAAGTATTTCATCAATCTAAAGAGGGATTATTAGTGATAAAGAAAGAAACTTCTTTTTTCCAGATACTATCTTCTAAGTTCACTAACACAGGTGGGATGAATAAAAGTTCTGGGGGGAACAAATATTCTCTGACAGGGACTAAAGTTAACAATTTCACTCAGGTAGATTTATTTCTAGAACTACAACTTCTATATGGCTAATTACTGACAAACTACACTAGCGGATCCAGGGGGTCAGGACCCCACCCCCTTTTATAGAATTTTTGTTTTTTTACTATTTTATGAGTGGGAGGACATGAAAATTTACCATTTTTTCACCTATTCCTATTCACTCATCACTTTTGGACACACACACACACACCCTCTTTTCAGAAATCCACATTTTTACCCTCCCTTTCAGAAATCCTGCTTCCGTGCCTGAACTAAATGTAATGGTTAACAGATTCCCAGAGTTATTTCCCTTGGTTAATGTTAACAAACACCGCTTTTGTTTTTTCAAAACTTAGAGATGTTTCATGGTGGCAGTCCTCATATTAAATTGTGTTAAAATCTATTGTATTTAAAAGACATACCCTCAAGTACATGCACAGAACAAATCACTATCAATTTGTGTTAAAATATATTGTGTTTAAAAAACATACCCTCAAGTAGATGCACAGAACAAATCACTTATCAATTTGTGTTAAAATCTAGACGTTTGATGGTTAGACAAGGTGGCAGTCCTCATATTAAATTTGTGTTAAAATCTATTGTATTTAAAAGAAACCCTCAAGTACATGCACAGAACAAATTACTAGCAATTTTAGCAATTTACTGCCAGTACAATTATATTTCTATAGGGAAATAGTTGAAAATTTAGGCCTATCCCGATACAGGCATGGTGAAAGCAAGTGAACATTGGGGGGGGGAGGGGGAGGCTAACAGATCTAGGATCGAAGAGCCATTTCAAGTGGATACAAGGTTATGTTTGATTCACTGTGCCTGCGATAGGTATTTTTGCAGTCCAAATGCTACTTTTTATTACTATTAAATAGTCTTGGAGGAGAGTTTATCCTAGGGAATAATTGTAGTGGAATAACACTGAATTTATTTTTGGGGGGGTGAGGGTAACAATCACCGAAAACAATAGGATTTTTAGACTGGCAAATATGAAAGATGTGATTGGGGGCGGAAGGGGCACGTTTCCAATGCCTCCACTGCTATGACAGTAAAATAAAGTTTAAAAGTAAAGTTTGTTTTATTTAACGATTTTTATCTTATCATTGGCTATTGGACGTCAATCATGTATATATGGTCATTCTGACATATTTTTTGAGGAAACCCGCTGCTGCCACATAGGCTACTCTTTCTGATAAGCAGCAAAAGGTCTTTTATATGTAATGTCCTACAGACAGGACAGCACATACCATGGCCTTTGACGAATATGTTGTGGACCACTGGTTGGAACAAAAAATAACCCATACTGCAAATATGTCCACTGAGAAGGATCGATCCGATGACCGACAGCTTCACAGTCAGACACGCAACAGTCTGAGCTACATCCCGCTCTTAAATAAAGTTTATACACCTCGTTCTATTTTAAGACCTTAGCAACCAGGTACCAGTCTTTTGTATTTTGTATATATAATTAAAATAGTCACATACGTGTACGTTCATGAATGCAACTTCGTTCAACCAGAAGCCTGTTTGAACAATAAATATTTCAGATGTGCCTTACCGTATTTCTTTAAAGGTGGTGTCACATCGAAATTACGTCGTTACAGGTATGTTTTTGGCAATTTTTGCCGAACGTGATTGTCGAGTCTACGTTCGGCTCGTTCAAAATTACGTTCATCACGTTCGGGTTACGCACAATTATTTTCCGTTAACTACGTCCGTTTCTATGGTACTGTTTGATGTACGTTCCAACTACGTTTGGCACGTTTCATGTACGCTTAACTACGTTTTGTCTACGTTCCTTAAATTTTGCCTCGTTCTATTCACGTTCAGCGTACCTTCATTACGTTTTACTTACATATATATAATAACAAGACATCTTTAGAACATGCTCAAAAGATGGCTCGTTCGCGAAATGTTCTTACGTTCCAACTACGATCGTTCACTACGTTCGCTTTCTTTTGACCTGCGTTTTTCCCTTACTTTCGGGAAAATGTGTGCGTCACCTGTGACACCAGCTTAATGTTGCTCAGAAGTTATTTATAATTACCAATATTGGTTTCAAACTTGTTAGTTTAGCATTGCTGAAAATTCATTGAGTACGTTGTATGGCCCTTCAGATGAATTATGACTTATATATAATATATATTTATATTCCCCACCATTCCACCAAAAATAAAATAATAATAAATAAACAAACAAACAAAACAAATCCTCAGTATGTGCCTTGATACATAACTTTAATGAAAGAGGTTAACGGTCACAAGAACGTGTGCTAAATTTACACCATCTGTCAATGTCAATCACACCTGATTATGATACCTGCACACCTACATATACTGATCCAAACAAGTTTTTATTTGTTGTTTGTTTTCTCCAGCTGCCATGGATTTTACTCCAAAGTGTATCTCAGGCCCGTAGAAACGGCTTTGGTTAGAATGGCAAATATTAAAAAGTAAAAAAAAAAAAGGCTTGCCAGGAGGGGGTCATGTGCACCCTCCTCTGGTTCCTATGGTCGTATCTTGTTGGGTTTTTTGTGTTTATTTAATGCTTGTTGTTTGTTTATTTATGTGAATAAAGTTATTTTCGTGGTTATAAATATCCAAAGAAATTAATATTCAAGCTCGCCGTCCTGGTAATGAAATCTGCAATAGCCACATAGGCTACTCGTTTTTATTAACAGCAAGGTAATTTAAATATGTATTCATTTTCCCCACATATAAGATAATACAAATCAAGTGTTATTAATAACGTTTAAAATTCACTTTTCTGGAGGTCGTATGATGACAAGCTTTATCATATTAGATGGCTTCTTTTTTTCCTTTCTAGATTATAAACGTCTTTCTAGATTATAAACGTCTCTCCCTACTGTTCAATATTTTTTTTATGCTCAGTATCGTTTCGTAATATGTAATAAGAGTTACTTCCCATTAGCATTTCCTCATAGGATGTGACGTCACAACCACTTGCCACGGGTCTAGCGGACTACTTTCGAATTGCTTATTATTTCGCTGTATTATATATAAATAACATATACACATTAATATACAAGTAAAGGTAATATAAACATAAATATGTGTCTATAGATATTTCTACAGATGTAAAGTATCAACTTGTTTACAAATGTCAAAAGCAATATCGATCTCAAGTTATGCACTATGTTCAACAGGCGCAATGATAACACTTTACGCCCGGGACGGCCATCTTTAATAGATACGAAGGAGGAAAAACGGAAAAAATTACAACTATTGTACTGATCACTTAACTAAAAAAAACTTTGTAGTGTTTTTAAATTGACGGAATATATAATAGTTCGTCAAATCTTGTTTGGATGTCTGTCTGAGGTGTCATTGTGGTGTATAGAAGGTAAATAGTTACAGACACATTTGTACACTCCTACCTGGGCCGCTGTCATTGGCTGTGACAGTCAGTCTGCAAAACTGTCGTTGTAAGGCTGGGTACTTCGGGTACTTTACTGCATGGTGTTTATATCCAGGCTATACAAGGCCAAACTCCAGAATTTTTACTCTTATCCGATATGCAACTTTGGTATCAAAATTAATGACTAAGAAGTCTCCCAACCCATTCGCGGATTTGCTCATTTAAAAAATTAAACACCCATAATGATAATGGCCATATTGCACAATATGCTCACCATCTAAGACTAAGTTATAGCAACCCAATGCACAAGGTCAGTGAAGCTTTTCATACCAAAGACCTGATTTGATGCATTCTTGATTCACTGTCAAATGCATGGATCTGTTGACAACAGATGTTTAGAAAAAGTGACAGTTATTCATTTCATGAAATGAAAACATTAATGACACTTCTGCACATTGTTCGTTCAGCAGCTTTTAGCTGTTTGACATGATTTTATGTGACTCGTACTCTTTAGAGAAAACCCTCTGTTGCCACATAGGCTACTCTTTCTGATTAGCAGCAAAGTGTCTTTTATATGGGCTTTCTTATAAACAGGACAGCACATACCACAGCTGTTGATAAACTAATTGTGGACCACAGTGCATCTTGACTCAGGAACTTAAGTCCACTACACATGAAATCACGAATTGTGAATTTGATTCATGGTGGCAAGGAGCTAAGTCATAGTGACACACACACCTGTCTTGTTTTGACCCATAACATGGAAAATATCAATGGCACTTATAATGTACAATGTACCTTATATACCGGAAAACTAATTTCTGAAAAACATGAAAAATTAAGATCATGATTCTGTTTTCTACAGGGACTATAAGAACTGACCCCTAGATGAAATTTCCCATTGAGAGCCCTGGTGTGTACTTTTAATCAGCACTAACCCCAAATAGCATTTCCCAATTAAAAAGATTTAGTGATTAGGAATGAATTCCAATGAAAGATAAAATCAGTGTTTTGTGTATTATCAGGCTAGGAATTGACCTATTGCACAGTGTACACTACTTTGAAGGAATCCATGTTTTGTTTTAGAACTAATTGAAACACTGGTCTAAGACCATAATTTCAAATAAATTTATGTTCTTTGAAACAACAGTACAATGTACATAAAATTTTATATAATTGTAACAAATTGGTGATGAAATTAGTAATGCATTTAATTTTTGTTAATTCTCTCACAATTTCCCTTCCTTAACCCACTTATTGTAAACCATGGTTTGTTAATAAATGTTGTATAATTGGTTTATTTTAGGTTTTACAGAGTTCTTTGGAAATGGTATGTTGCGGGGGTGTAATGATACAATAAGGTGACAATATGATGTGTATCAGCATATCCACCTCACAATATGTAATTGTCAAACATAAAATGCACATTAAAATATACTGAACAGCAAAAGAAACACAAATGTTTGTTCAGATCTAATTTAAAAAATTAGACGAAAAATTCATAAAACTTAGAACTGCTACACACAATTTACACTTCTCCACATATGCCTCCAATAAGCAAAACGGCCAACGTCAAAATGTGGTTAACTTATTTCAGTGAAATTGCAAATTAAATCTAAAATTGTGGTCTAGAAAATTGTTAATATATTAATAAATCACAAATATTGAAAAATTCAAACACATTATGTTTAAAATTTTCAAGACAAAAATAACTACAGTTGCATTGAATTGTTAATTTTTAAATAGTAATCTTTTACAGGACAGGTTTCAGATGACAGTAACTGCTACATGTAATATGAACTACATACACATGTAGGGTAACCTACCAATGATGTCGCAGTTGGCACATACCAGTACAAAGAATAGTGTCAATCACATATGGCTTCTAACTTGACGCCCAAGAGGGAAATTCAAGCAGATAGCAACATGACATTATTTCAGTGCACAACCAGTGGTCTACAACTGGTTTATCAAAGGCCATGGTATATGCTATCCTGTCTGTGGCAAACTGCTTAATAAAGATACCTTGCTGCTAATTGGAAAGAATAGCGGCAGAAGGTTTCCTCTAAAGATTGTGTCGCAAAATACTATATATGAGTCACCTAATAGTAGTAATAGTAATAGCCGCTAAATAAACAATGTGCTGGGATGTTGTTGAACAACCAGTCCTTTCCTTTATTCCAGTGCCCGTATGCATTGTTAATTAGTATTTGAAAATACCAGCTAATTGACTTCAAAAATAAATAAATTGTATTAACACAGTTATTATGTCATGAATCTTGTCATATCATGTTGACTTATGATGAATCGTTACACCCCTATTAGTTGTACATGCAGTTGGGTTGTAAGTGCAAAAATATTGTATACATATAATGAAAGATATACTTACACCTTCACATATATCATATAAACTTACCATAGAGTCATACATGGTTTTGTTGGGTCACTATCAAAGCAGTATGTTTTAAAAGCAAAGTACAATGTAATATATGAAAAGCCAGGAAAAAACACCAATCAGAATATTGTAAATCATGAAATTAATGCAGCAGACAAACATTTAATGAAATAAATGTGATTGTACATTCACAAAAATGAATAATCAATTGAATGAATTGAATTTTACTCTTAACAGTACTGGTTTCAAAAATGCAACAATAATTTTTATGACAGTAATTTCACGATTACAAATTTGCCATTACCCAACCCCTGAAATTACCAGCAGCAATAGGCAATGCTGGGGAGATTGGCGAAGAGTTTTTCATTCTCTGGGGTACTTTTTTTTGCCTCAGATTAATATATTTTTTTCAATGTGTATTTCTTTTTTCCTTATTTTTAAAAATAAATTAGTTTATGCTAAAAATTGCTGTGGAAAATTTTGTGGACACTATTTTTCTACAGCATTTATTTAGCCGTGGACATTTTCTTAATTGCAGGGATTGCATTACCGGTAATTGTGGTTCAAAACTTTTTAAATATTTAAGTGGCATTATATATCTCCAGATATTTTCCCACTTGTTCATCTGTAAAAGAAAGCAATTAAATGTTTGTTTACTATAAAAACAAACAAAATTTCTCCAAAAATGTTGAATAAAGAGTTGTAAAAAAAATACTTCCATTGTAGGTGTCGGGCAGTGAGAATATTTAACCTCTTTATATACCTTTTTATTTTGATAGTGACCCTTTGAAAGGAATTGGTTATGTCTTTTGGCACAAAATATTTAGGCTCCGGAATCTCCCATTTAAATTTTTAATAAAAAAAACAAAAACATTTTGTTAAAAAAATTAATTAGTTGCAACTGCTAATCAGTGTAAATTGATTAGCAGTTTCTCATGTTATTAATTAGAATTGTGTAATGATTTATGAAATTTGCATAGCGATTTGTGATTTTCTTTTCTATACAGTACATGTAAATTTGGTGCCAATAAAACAATAACTGATTCCCATATATAAAAAGTTATACATTAAAATTTTTTATTTAATCTGCATTAAGTATAATATTATACATATATATATATATATATATATATATATATATATATATAATGTATGTAGTCGTTATGCTTTTTAAAATGGGTGAGAGAGTGAGA
>JAULBS010003564.1:0-11472 GCA_032355785.1 Symmetromphalus regularis | reverse complement strand
CAAATGTTTATATTTAAAATTAATTCTTTGTTTGGAAATTAATTAGGTCAAGGGTCCGTGGGAGTATGCGTTTAATGTGAAATTAAAACAATTCGTCAATTGACCCACGCCCTTTTCCTTAAAACCTGTATCGGTGTCTGTGATGTATGATCTTTATTACGTTATCCGGGTTATAAATAGGATATATCACCGCCAAAGCGCCTAATGTACATTCTAATCAAACACCATCTTGGTATAGCAGGCGCGGATGCAGTATTTCTAAAAAGGGGGTCCAAATGTGATGGATGAATAGGACTGAGGGGGGAGGAGCGGTTAACTTTCACGTCCGTCCACTCGTAAAACGAAGAAAAACACCCCCTACGAAACAAGACACAAATTTACCCCCCTCCCACCAATTTAAAAATAGTTTTTATACTGGACCCCCCTTTGGATCCGCTACTGAATAGCGTATTTGTTTCTCGATATGTAACACTATACTATTCTGTTTCCGAAAGACAGGAATATGTGTTTAACTATACGAAACACTTGTTAGTCATAGGGTGTAATAGGTGTCATTTCAGTTAACTTATTTTATCTGCCCACAGCTATACAGCACATCTGCAAACATATGCATTATCCACACACAAAAAAAGGCTACACGATTTGAAACAGTACACAGAAGAACAGGATAAAAAAAACATATTTAGAAAACAAAAGTTTTAAATATACAAATATAACACATTTGTGATTGAGGACATTACACGTAAGGCCAAATAAAAAAATACCCCTGCTTCGGGTCCGCCGACCGACCATATTTTCCAGAGCACATAAAATGCGACTACGCACAATTTTATAAAGGAGAGAAAAAACAAATTGTAGGTTACCGACTGCGATCGTACTCGGTACTGTTGGAAGTGCTGCCATTTGTATTGCCGGTAAAAGATGATGGATTTTAGTGTGTAGTCTCAATTTTGCATCAACTTCTAACATCAAGTGGATTTTATCCGAAATTTGCCCAGTCATAGTGTCCCACATTTGTTCCAGAAACAATTCAAAAAGTAAAGTTCAGAAAAAAAAATGCCTACCTACCTACCCTAATTTTTATCATCCATGTGACAAGAACCAAGGGTATTGTTTTGTTTGGCCTAATAACATCAATAACGAACTGCTTGGTATGAATAACATTCAGGAAGGTCAAGGTCAGTTCTTTAATATTTTTTACCCTTCCATTGAACCTTATGTGGTCGTGACCAGGTAGATACAATAAACCAAAACCAACAGCAGAATTTTTAAAACGTTCATTTGTGCCACATAGGCTATACTTTTCTATTATTTGCAAGAAACACACACCACAACTAGCTAAAATAACGTGCAAAACCATTGTTATAATGTGCAATTCTTCAGCCTTTATTATTTTAAAACAATAATGTTTCAATTTTTAAATTACCTCGACACATACTGTGTTCTGCCTGCCAACGTCTGCCGTACTTTGTTGAGGTAAAAATCAAATAAATAAATACATACATTTTACAGGGATGTCATATAAACGCACAGTCCCACGGACCCTTGACCTAATTAATTTCCAAACAAAGAATTAATTTTAAATATAAACATTTGATTTGCCCATAAAATAACTTCATTCAACTACTTACATAACCACCGCATTATCAATATTTAAAAATAATGAATTATGCTCACGGACAAATAAATAATAAACCATAAACTTGACATGGAATTCACTATACCATGGTTCAGGTAAAACGTCTTGCATGATATAAAAGCGAGATCTAGCATCACAAATGCACGTAAGTGTCATTCGTAATTATGATTTAGAGCACAAAGAACCTTGAATTCCGTGGGAATATACCTTTAAGTATCATCGATCTACTCTCGTAAAATGAATAATATAAACACTAAAGTAACACTCCAAACCACGAAATTCTTTAGCACACATATTTGTTTAACGACCTCACCTTCCCAGAACAAAATATATAAATCTTGTTTAAAACCATATTTCTGCATTTCTGTACAAGGCAAAGTCCATAAATTGTTTTGAACGCCCATTTTGTCACGTGTATACGATGTGTTTCTGGTCTTTTTGTGGTTTGCAATAATTGTGTCCTATTTTTAAAAATGAAACAGAAAAGGTACATACTGAGAAAGCAAGCTTTAATGTATATCTAATTATTACATCTAACAATGATATATATACACGCTGAAAACGGTTAAAGACAACTTCGAAACAAAGACATATCTTTATTTTGTAAGACAAAACACGAGTCGCTTAAGGACATGAATGTCCTAATAGTAATGGAATATAGAGTATTACTGTCAGTGATATAATACATTTATTCAGGCTGATCACTACTAATCGACTGCAAATCCTGAAACTACCCGACCAATCGTTAATGCCGTGGACAGCCGCGGAGTTTTTCATTCTCCTCGGTACTTTTTTCTGCCGAGGACTAATTTTTTTTTTAAAGTTTTATTTTTTCTTCTTATTAAAAATAAACTTTACGCTAAAATTGCCGTGGAAAATGCCGTGGACACTATTTCTCCACAGCATTTTTTTTGCCGTGGACATTTTTTTAATTGCAGGGGTTCCGATAGTGTTTTATAATTACTATGTTAAAATTACCATTACATTCTAGGGCGTAGCCAGAGAGGGAAAAAGGCCGAGGCAAACCCAGACGCTGGGATCTTGAACCATGTGGATAATAAATAGCATCATGGGAAAATTTGTTTTTTAAATCTGCGGAAATTCTAGACGAGACAAGCCCCTCGTCTGCCTTAGGCTGCCTATGCTACAGACATTACTACTTGTCCTTAACTCTTTTGAATGAGTATATTTTAAGATCGTGGAACTAAAATATCTCCATGTCTCTAATTTCTTTTTATGTACGCGCATATGTCACCGAAGGTCATCGTCTTTTCGGCAACAAAGAACGCCTGGTTTCCCTTGAAACAGTACGACACATAAACGCAAACTGATTAGTGCAAAGGAATTATGACAATTTTGTGAATCCTTTGATACCAGCAACATGCGTAAGTGAAATCGGCATGATTTCCACACGTGTTAATATTCTACCCCGGTTGGTATAATTGCTAAAAATTAGTGAACATTCGTAACCAGATGCAACTCTTTGAGAAAAAATAAAGAAAATGAGTGGGAATGTTTTCTGGCAGAAACAGAGCGCCTTTAAATGCAAGTGGAAACAAGTAATGTAGCAAAATCTATTAAGACTTAGTGCTCCGCTTCCCATTTCACCGTTATTTCGGCGCGATTATCACCGACTTCAAGGGAAATTGACAAGATTTAGCTCTCATTGAACAGTGGGAGGGCCATTTTTTATTGATTTCTTACAGTCGAGATTGTTTTGAAGTCATATGAATGTTCGCATTATTTCTTCGTATGCAATATTTAGTCATAATTACGGTAATAATATTGCGAAACATATCTGCCAGACCCATTCACTGCGAGAGTTTAATTTGCTTCTTGGCACTCAAGTGTCTTTCAGATGCGTTTCTCCTAATGATAAGCTTCTGGGATCGAGATGAGGAATATGTCGGTCTGTCTTGTTCGTCAGCATGTTGTCTTTGATTGCTGTGTAAAACAAGAGCGCGGAAAGAGAAACCAACATGAGGCGAATGCCAAATAGCATTCCTGCGTATCAACTGGCTTGTCCTCAATGTCACACAGAACCAGAACCAGAGACAGAAACACGGCAACAAAGCAGTAGTGAGGCTAATAAAAGACAATATTAGTGAAATGTTAGAACCAGTGTGACGCAGACAAACAATCAAGTTAACCGACTTTAAAACATTGGAATCAAAGTTATGTATAACAGGATAACAGATAACGTGCCAGTAATTACTCGCAAGTAAGAAGCAAAAATAAACAATTGAAACTTCAACATCAGATTCATATCTTGTTCTTTACACAGATTCAAAAACACTAACATTCTATTTGTTAACAAGATGATGCGGACATTAGGGACGGTCTATAAATATCGATGTGCTTCACAATCCGAACAATGTTCGGAAAAGGGGGAGGGGGTAAAAAAACATGTTCGGATTGCTTTTCAGGCAAAACATCGGTCCATCGAAGGTCAATGTTTCTTTATGTTAGGATTAGGGGAGGGGGTCAAACACAATCCTAACATTGTTAGGATTATGAAAACCATTGACATTTATGGACCGTCCCTTAGGAACTTTACATGAACGGAAATGCTATTTTTTTTCTCTCACCTGAACCACAAACTACTGAACGATTCTTGTGAAAATAACTAGATAACCCTACGTTAATTAAAGACCGGTGTACATTCTAACACTTAAATGGATATGACATGCATGCACTTTGTGAACTTAATAAAGCACAGACTGTCCTTTAGGGCGACTCGTAAATTAGAGAAATACACTAAGAATAATTAATGTTTACATCACATACGTCATCGCTTTCCCCAGTCTCATTCTTATCAAACACCTTCACCCGCAAGACCCGAAAATTGTCAAAGATCGTGAGTATTCGGGAAAGGTCGTTTTACCATAAGTACAAAACAATAACTAACAAATTAGAGCCGGTGACAACTTACGAATGGATTCGTTTCCTATCTAATTACGAGCTGGGGTAGAAATTCATTGAATAATACGTTCTATCAGCCCAATTCGCGTAAGTCTGTCAATTATTATCGCAGTTTGGTTTCATCTTACCGCAAAACGTGCGAGCAAAAGAATAAATAGTCCCGCTAAACTCACAACGGTGCACGTAGCCGAATTGACCTTTGACACGGGGTTCGCCTAAGGTGACGAAATGAAAGAAATAATATAAAGTAGAGAAAACAAAAGCCATTTTCAGTTTGTAATGTTATGTCTAATTCACGTGCCTTATCTGTTTTGTGGCAGTTACACTCTGGCGAGTCGTGATTACAATTAGTGTAGCTTTAATTACTCGCAGGAAGTGAGATGACTGGCACCAAGGTACATGGGAATTATTATTTAGATCCCTTAGCTAAAGGCTGTTAGGTACTGAGTTCGAATCCCACTGACTACATAGTTAAATTTAAATATTGGGGGTAAGACTGAATAGGGGTGTCATCAGTTATTTGAAGGGCGCCTACAATGTACTCAAGTATTCAGAGGGGTGTACAGGATGTCAGGACCCCCCCCCCCCCCACCTATTCCAGATTTAAAAAAAAATGTTTTATAAAAGGTGGAATGACGTGAAAATTAACCATTTTCCCCCAGTCCTATTCACCCATCACATTTGGACTCCCCTTTCAGAAATCCTTCTCCCGCGTCTGCAATTTAAATGTAAATAATGTCGAAAAATATTGCGCCGCAGATTAATATTGTCCCCCTCCCCCATCCTCCTGATTCCCCGGCCCTGAGGGATGATGATGAGGAGCGTACTACTTTAAAATATTTGAATTTTATACTGGGAAAAACATTCTTAACAAGGCCATCGGTTATTGACCATGTAGCAAAGTAGCCAAAAAAATAATAATAAAATAAAAATGAAAGAAAGATAATAAGACGAAGAAGAAGAAAAGAAAAAAGAAAGAAAATAATAATAAGATATAAATAAATAAATAGATAGATAAATAGACAAGTTACAAATTAAAACCATAACAAACAAAAAACTCACTAATGATGGAGATAGTCAAAAGCATATTATTATTCTGTTATCATTTTCCACCAATACACAGGCGGACCGGGGGGATACCATGGGCAGGACATCCCCCTATGACAGGCGCGAGTTCTGAAAGGGAGGTCCAAATGTGATGGGTGAACAGGACTGGGGAAACATGGTTAATTTATACGTCCTTCCACTCGGAATTTTTTTTTTTTTTTTTTTTTAAGTACCAGAATAATGGGTCCGCTACCATATGACCATTATTTTGTTTTATCTTTCTCATTATAACATTGCTCCCTACCCCATTAAAAATCTTTGAAATATATTGGAACCCCTTTTCAAAATTGCTGCATCCAGTGGCGGACCTAAGAGGCCTAGAGCCGCGGGCCCTCTAAATTTTCTTATTTAAAAAAAATTACTATTATAATTTTCTTTTTTTACTTTTTTAACTACCCCCCCCCCCCCCCGGATTTTCTGGATCCTCAACTGACATCTAACCCTGCAGCAGAACGAATGCAACGTCTGTTTAAAACAGACCGCTGTCTACCAACATGTAGAAACAGATTAAATGTTTGATAATACACACCGTAAACAATTAGATGTTCCTTGGTCTACTCCATTAATACAAAATAAATTATTACTTCCTTAATCCGTGCATTTCGTGTTGCAAGTTAATCAGTACAACATATTACACTCATGTCTGATTTACAAAAACATGCATGGGAATTTTTAATTAGTTGTTTAGTCTTTAAAATATGAGGTTTACTTTAAAACCATTTTGGTTATTTCTCTTTTCAGTCAGTGGGCCATGACTGGTCTAACAAATGCATTGGTATGTTGGAAAGCGTATATAAAAGATCCGTTGCTGCTAATCAGTGGAGTACAGATGGGGGGGGACAGAGGGGGCGCGGTATTTGGTTCAACTGACTTAAAGGCATATTTCCAGGGAAATTAAGATGTTTTGTGCTCTGAATATTGATTACGAATGAAACTTACATGCATTTGTGATACTAGATCTCGCTTTCATATCATGCAAGACGTTTTAACTGAACCATGTTACAGGGAATTCCATGTTGAGTTTATGTTTTATGATTTACTTGTCCGTGAGCATAATTCGTTATTATTTCAATTTCAATGACCACAACTACATTTGCGAGCCTCAAAATATGCCTATGTTTGACATATATTTTAAAACAGAAGAAATCACGGCTAGAGGTTGATATTGGTATCAAAATGTGGTGGGAAATAAGTCCTTTCACTTGATATAATTTGTTTTAAAATTTCTTGTGGCTAACACCTTTAGTTATGAAGTTATGAGAGCTCACAAATGACTGAAAATTTAACCCGAAATAAAAAGTTAAAGTTTTGCATGGCTTCATTAAATGTATTATAATTAATGTGCAAACAAAATCAGATGAATTTCAGGGTGTCAGGTGTGAAGGACAGACTGATTTTCTATGGAATGACCCGAGAATTAGCTTGAATCTGCTATTTGAAAACAACTGCGACCCGACCTCACTCTGTGTAAATGCCCCTGAAAGACGCGAACCGTAAGTATCCAGCGAGATGCTCTTATTGGAGAAAAAGTATTATATTTTTGGGTTTAGCAGCAACACACATGCCACATCCAGTCTTGATGATTAATACAAAGACACAAGAAATATTAATAAGGAACGTATCTTTATTAACTCAAAAGTTGTATAATTATTAAAGTGGTCATATCTGCAATTTCAATTAACAACTTTTACTAATTCAAATTACAAATATAACTATACCACCCTCAAAACTGTTGTTTCACAATCAACAAAAACTGTTATCAGTACAAAGCAATTTATATAATTCCGCCACCATTGTGAAACATTTAGAAAACATCTTTGAAGAAAAACTATAATAATATTAATATAGAAACATATAAAATAATTCCATTTTCAGTGCAGGGAACTAAATAAGTGCTAAATAAGATTAAATAAGGGCGTTATTTGAAGGACGCCTACAACGTAAACAATTAAAATACTGTCGCAAAAAAAGGGCGCCGCAGGTTATTGGGGGGTGGGGGAATGACTCCTTGCTCCACAGCTGCACTGGCCCTGATTTTGTTTCATTCACCTCGTATGTTTCAGTCTTAAACACTTCTTGTTAATATATATGTAGCGTAATATAATATGACCTGTAAAATAACGAAGTTAAGTTTCCGTCTTCAGTTTAATATCGGAGACACGTTTTTAGATAAGGCATTTCACAATGATTTCAAAAATAATAGTGAAAAAGTGTTTTTTTTCTTCATAAAACTCGTTATGTGCTCTAGTTGGATAAATGAAGATAACCAATCAAACTGCATACTTGCTGTGTAATTATTGTCTTATGAGGTCTTATACTATATTTGTACAACTCCTATACAAACAGCCTAGACAAACAGACGTCTAAGTTTTATAACAGTAGGTCGTATGCATGCTTTAGGAATGACAAACCATTTTGTCTTATTTTCCAACTGACGTCACTTGATCTCAGTGAGATTTGTGAAAACACTTCACTTATTGTGGTAAGTCTCCATTATTATGAAGATATTGTTTTTTGAAGAACGATAATAGAAAACAACTACTGATACATGTTATCACTGATAGTACGAGTTCCTTTCACAAAGGAATGCTATAGTAATATTATTAATTTTATAAGATGTTCAATAACAACGCACGTTAGTAATAAATGCACACGAATACCTCACATATATATATATATATGTATGTAAGTTGTTTTCTTCTTTTTACGAGAATTGCCACCGTTGGTCGGGCCAAATATGGCAATAACGGCCATTTTGGAATATAAGTACATCATGCTGTGTGCATTTAACCATTTTCACAACAATCAAAAATACGCAAAAATATATAGGAAGTGTATGTTATATATGATTCTTTGTTCAAACTTGTTGTAGTCCCTCAAATGAATTATAATGGGTACTTGTGTTTTATCTTCAAAAATCATTTTAAAATTCAAAATTTTTAAGTGGCTGTCCTTATAAATCATAAACACCTCACCCACTCAAACAATAACTCGACAGCAACAATAGTTTTCGAGAGTTGTTGTATTTGAGTGACTTATTATTTATTATTAAAATATGCTAAATTATTGAAACCTCATAGTATACAAATATTATAAAGTGACTGTTAACATTTTTAAATACATGTATTTATGCTTCATTTTCTACATCGAAACACATCAACCAATTCTTTCCGAAACGCTGGATTCAGAAAGGCATATATAATGGGATTAGAAACGTTATAGGCAAAGTACACGTAAAATACAAGAGGTAGAAACGTCACCACTCTGTGCGCCATCAGCCATGATGGCAGAAAGGCTATGACGAATACAACGGTAACAACAAACAGCATCAATGCCGTTCGAATATTCGCTATCCAGTATTTCTCTCGAATACAACCGTTTTTATCTAACATTGGTTTTCTTGACCCATTTGCTGAATTGGGATGGATGGGGGACTCTCCGTTTGGCCCCACCGACGACTGCGCCTCCGTGAACGACGTTTCCCGAAACAACGACAGCTTCGTTTTTCTTCTCTGTTTCTCTCTTTTGGCTCGTCTCTCCAGTACAGACTTATAGATAAGAATATAAAGGACGAACACAACGATAAAACAAACCAGAAACATTCCTGCATAAATCTTCTGATACAATTTTCGAAACTGCATGGTGAAAATCACTTCGTTAGACATGCAGACTCCCGTATACACAATAACCGGGAAAGTTGTGCAGTTGTCGATGCTATTCAATTCCGGCTCCGTACAATTACTACTTTCGTCTTGTGTACATCTTTGGGAAACAGCAAGTTCTCCGAGGTGAATCATTTTAAGACGCGTAGAATTCATGTTTTCAAGAGGCACAGGTTTACTCTGGACCTGATAGACACCAGAAAGAAGAGCTGTGATAACGCCGAAACATGTAGCAAAGAGAGCTAAGGACAGAATCGTCAATTTTGCTCTCCAAGCGTCCAGCGAATGAGCATGTGGATGACAGATGCAAAGGAAGCGATCGACTGCAATGGCGACCATGATGAAGGCAGAAAAAGGCACGTTACACGTGATCAGGAAGAGATATAATTTACAGAGGAAATCATCACCTATCTCGTAACCTAGCTTCTCAAATACCATCGTATATGGCATTACACATATACACGTCCAGAAGTCGGAGACAGCTAAAGCAATGATGAACACCGTTGATGCTAGCTTATGACGTTTTTTCATGTAAACGTAAAGAACCAGCGAATTTCCAACGGTTCCAAGAATGCTAAAGAATGATAACATCCCGATAATTTGTTGCACAGGTCTTTCCGGGATAGGGATATTCATAGTTAAATCACTGGAGTTACACGAATCCATGCTGATCATATCGTTTAGTCCTTGTTATTTTCCTTTAGATGATTGTTAGACCTTCAAATCAATTTTTTGCAAGTGAAAGAATTTCGATTATGTGTAGTCATCATCTCATTGTATTTTTCTATTGACGTTTTTAGAGTAAATATAACGTCTAATACATCATTAAGATTAAATGGTCCGTCATATTTCATTGCAAAGCATTTACTTAAGATCATTACGCACAGTTAAGAGATCATAGGTTTTTTTATTTTAGAATAAATGCACTTTAACTTTATTTTGATAAAAAGCAAAAAGTGTAGTATTACCTTATTATTTTTCTTAAAATGAAGCTTTGAAAATACATATAACAATGATGTTAGTTCGTTCTTCACATTTGATTTCAAAACATTTATGAGGTACCAACTTTTGTTTTTATTCCTTGTGAGCTATGTTTGAAATACAGATGCTTATACTATTTCCCAGCTATTGTTAGTGAATACACTTGACCTTTAGCTATTACTTGGTTCTGTTTCTTCATTTTGTGTTTCTGAATATACGTGACATAACATTTAGTTCAGCGGTCACTCTGCGTCATCACTGTTGACCATCTCTAAGATATTCTTTGTTGAGGTGAATATACATCAGCTGTAACAGAACAAGACTTGATGTCAGTAGAGGATTAATGCACTCATTGGAATTATCTGAAATAATAAAACAAAGATTTATATTAAACAGAATTAAATCTGATAGGCTGTAGCATCTCAAGGATGGCATTAATCATCTGTTTATACATGGGAGTGTGCAACTCAAAACAACGTATTTGTTCAGGGTATATCAAACAAAGGCTTTATATACGTATTATAGACATTATATATAGAAAATGTGACTGATTGAGACGAAGATTTATTGAACTTGTTACATGAAGATCAGTGTTAAATACCAAGCACATTGCTCGGACGTATTTTTCGATAATGACGACAGTGAACGGTATGAGATGCCATCGATATTATCATATTATCCATCGACTGGCAACACACTAACACAGTCTGATAATGAATTAGTTGCCACGTGTCAATTAGAACAGAAACCCGACGAAAGACCAGAGCTATTTCCCAAACAGTGAGAAACGTTTCTCATAAGGTAATATGCACATGCAATGAAAGTGTTTTTATAACAAAAAATATTTAGTTTTACTATGTATGTAATGTTACGTGACATCACTTTAGAAGCCAAACACGTAGTTGTATCATTCGCTCTAAGCTAATGATTCCCTAAAGACCGCGCAATTGTCAGTAACAGTTAACACAATGGTAAGCTGAGGTGAAGTATTTTTTATACGGGTCCACATCCAATAATGTCCTAAGACTAGGGCTTCGGGCCCGGGGCAGAGGTTAGTGTTAGTAGGAGACTCGAAACCCGCTGATTTTTTTCTATAAACAGCAAGGGATCTTTTATATGCACTATCCCACAGACAGAATAGCACATACCACGGCCTTTGTT
>JAULBS010003553.1:0-11473 GCA_032355785.1 Symmetromphalus regularis | reverse complement strand
GGCTCGGGTTTACAACATTAATTCACTCGGGACAGATAATCCGTAATTCATCGTAGCTCGATGATTATTCTCTAAATCATATTAGTCATTTGGTCACTTTTATTCATACTTTTTAGAAAATTAAGTTAAATTGGCTTAATAAATTTTGTATAAATTACTCCTATTTTTAATAATACTCCAAATATGTGGAAAGTGGCTAAAAAACAAATTATTTCTAGTGAGGCTAGCTCTGAATAGTACAGAGGAGGTAATGTTTGCAGCTTCAGCTTTAAACTAGAAGTGATTGAAATCTATCATATCTTGAAGAGTTTGATCAAGTTTGACTAGCTCCTCTAAAGAGTAGTGCCCCCTACTGTGACCCCCTATCAGTCCGAGTGTGAACCTCACACAGCTTTGATGTTTGGCTTTACAAAGTTTGGGTTTTTCCTTTAATGGAGGCTGACAGCAAAGAAAACGTTTTGACACTTTGTAAAAGTGCTGTTAGTAAAATGTGGGTGGCAGGATAGGTGAAGTCTTTTGATGTACTACTATCCAATCATTTACTGTTGACAAAATATATCGTTCTGGTGTTTTCACTATTTTCTTAACAGAAGTGCCTGTTCATGTAATTTTCATTCAATTTCCATCAGATGTTTTGTTTTCTTTCTTCTAGGATTTGAAAAGAATTCAGTTTAATTTATACTATAATGAAAACAGATCTCTCTTTATTTCTTGCTATAGTAGATTTGTATAATGTAAAATAAATGAACGAATGTTGGTTTAATAACCCCTTCCCCCCCCCAAAAAAAAATATCAGCTATTGGGGGTCAAACTACGAATGAAAGTAAAAACATGGTGCAGTAAATCACAGATGAAAATAAAATGCACAAATTTATTTCTTGTTCATTTATTTTTGTGGATTTTATTCTATAGGAATTTGAGATTATTATCCATTATACACCATTATTTACCTGCAGATTTATGATAACCCCAGCCCCCTATAGCTAATTATTTTTTTGTGCAAAGAGGTCATTAAACAAATATATAATCTGCAGATAGCCATTGTTTTTTGTTTTTGTTGTTGATGTTTTTTGTTTTTGTTGTTGATGTTTTGTTTTTTTACTTAGATGAAGAATCCTTATACTTAGAACCATAGCAAATAACATCTTATATATAACTGCAGCTTTCCTTGATTAAAATTTCAAGTTTCAGTCACGATATTTTCTATGATTTTATTTAATTTACAGGATGAACAAGCCAATTATGATGTAAATGAATGTTTTCTATGGTTTTATTGTATTTACAAGATGAACAAGTCAGTTATTATGTAAATGAATGTTTTCTATGGTTTTATTGTATTTATGAAATGAACAAGCCAGTTATGATGTAAACGAATGTTTTCTATGTATTTATTGTATTTATAGGATGAACAAGCTAGTTATGATGTAAATGGCCATGACCCCGATCCTCAGCCACGCTATGATTATTCCAATGAAAACCGGTAAGTAACTTTAAAACTTGTTTGTAAAACTAGTAATTCATAAAATATGGTTTTTTCTACATCTTGGAACTCATAACTTGCTATCTTGTAATCACTTTTAAATAGATATATTGTTTTCTGAAGTTTTGAAAGTCTTCCAGAGATATGTAGAATCCAAGATGTTCAAGAGAGATAACTAAACCTCCAGCTTTTCTACTGTTTTCATTTCATCTCCACATTCTTCACAAAATAGTTAGTTTTGTTTTTCTTTATAGGGCGCATTTGACCAAAAGGAAAAGTGCCTATAAGAGATCCCTTGCTGCTAATCAGAAAGAGTTGCCTATATGGTGATATGAGGTTTTCTATAAAGACCATGAGTGATAAACACCTAATACCAATTGAATACACTGTGCTGGGGTGTCATTAAACAAACAATTCTTTCCTTTCAACCTAAACAGATCCCATAGATGATTATGCTAACACTATGTGGCTATAACGGCTACATGTAAACTTTCTATCATACCATTATGATTAGATATCTCACTCTTAACATTAATGAAATGAAATAGGACTTCATTCTGCTGAAATTTTTCATACTCATTTTGCAAGCATGTTATAAATATTTCAGGCACTAGATGAAATAAAATTGTGTGCATTTATGTTTTGTCTAGGCACTGAAAATTCTCACTATATGCTATTTGTGTTTTAGTCATGGCACCAGGTGTGCTGGAGAAGTGGCTGCACAAGCTGATAATTCTGTGTGTAGTGTTGGTGTGGCATATGAGGCAAGAATTGGAGGTGAGTGACTCAAACTACTATTATAATCATTGCTGATAATTTTATTTGTTTGTGTATAGTGTTGGAGTAACATGTGAGGCAAGAATTGGAGGTGAGTGACTCAAACTACTGTTAAAATCATTGCTGATAATTTTATTTGTTTGTGTGTAGTGTTGGAGTAACATGTGAGGCAAGAATTGGAGGTGAGTGACTCAAACTAGTATTATAATCCTTAGCTATAAATCTGTGTATAGTGTCTGAGTGACATATGAAGGAAGAATTGGAGGTGTATCAAGCAAACTACTTGTAGTATTAAAATCATTGCTGATAATTCTGAGTATAGTGTTGACGTGACAAATGAAGGAACAATTGGAGTGATTCAAACTAGTATTTTAGAAAATTGCTCTCTAGTTCTGATACAGGTTTTAGCCGTTTCATGGGAAATATGTTGTGAGATACTACAAAACCAATGCATGAAGAAACCTGTAATACACCATAGTGCATAATGTGGAAGTGAGTCTGAAATTCTAGTACTCACTAAAATCACATAGCACTCACTACCACAGGTGGGGAAAATTCAAAATGACGTCATTGGTACACCTCAAAAAATATTTGCACACACCCCACTATGCCCCCCAAAATAATCTGTTTTGTCTGTGTGTAATGTCGTCATAAAATAATAATTGTAAAATTGTAAATTGTTATATATCAGCATTAGATTTTAAAAAGGTAGCCTATAGAATGACACCTCCCAAAAATTTTCCATATATTTGCCGACTTATAGCATTTCTACAGCTGCCTTTTTTATATTTATAATACTGTAGATCTTGAAATTAATGCCATTTATTTCTAACAATAGTGCACAATTATATGATGGGTCTTCAAACAAAACAAAACAAAAAATTTAAATAAGCTCTACATGTTTCACATATTTAAAGAACTGAGCCCAAATCAGTGAATAAGCCCAGTTAAAAAATAATAATAAAACAACAATATTTAAAAAAATAGAATAAAATAAAAAGAAAGAAAACCCCCAAAAAGAAGACTTCCCCAAAGGGCCACGTAAAGTGTTAAAACATGTATTACTTCTGTAAGCAGAAACAGCAGGCTCAGTCAACTATTAAAGTTGTAATAAAGTGAAATAAAACATTGTTCAACAGTTACAGTACTGTTGTTGCATAGAACAAAGCCAGGTCAAAGAGCCAACCCAGACTTATCGATTTCATCAGGATCAACCTGTACTCACTTCACACATTAAAAGAGGGGCATTGAATACTGTCAAAACAGTTGACATGGGTTAGGTATTCTTTTCTTTATTACTATGGGCTAACACCAACAAAAACACAGAAAACAATTAGTTGGTATAAACACCGTTTCATGAGAATAAAATTCTTGTCTTGTCTTGATAACACATCACAGCCCTTTCTTGTTTTGATAAACAGTTAATTAGTGTTTATAGTAGTGAGGTGATTTCAACAAAGGTTGTGGTCTCAGTTTTAGGGAATTTTATTACCAGCTGATCGCATTAATTTAGGGACGCGTTAATTTCATGATTTACAGTATATAAATTATTATTATTTTTTTTTTTAAACAAGTATAACTCATTCATATCCACAAATTGGTGGAAAGTGATACCAAAGACCCGACAGTGTTACTTTTAATATACTTTATTGTTTTGATTACACCTCGCAGCACCCGAAAAGAACAAAATGAAAATCGATACTAATAACACATTCACCGTTTCTGTTTCCGGTAACTGACTGTGAAAGGAAACAGTAATTAACACACTTCAGTACTGATTTTTGGACCGGCACGAGTGTTTTATGATTCAGTATGAGCACCACTTAACTGATGGTGTAAGATAATTACTTGCAAAAAATGTCACCAGCAATGACAGTTGATGAAATAAAAGAAACAGACAAGTGAAATGGACAGATAAAAATTATTAAAAACATTAAAAAAGTGGGACCAGCAAACTTATGATTTAAACAGTTTCTTTTAGTCCCAAAGTCTGTCATTGGTCCCAGACTGGCAAAAAAGTACATTTCCCCAACCCTGCTCACTACTCTACTTTTACTGAAAATGATTCTGAATATCTCCTGAGCTATTTATCTGGTTCCTCTGCAGCCCTTGAAATTACCTGTGGCAATCGGCAATGCCATGGAGTTTTTCATTCTCATTGGCACCTTTTTTTACTCAGATTACGGGTTTTTTCAAGTTGTATTTTTTACTTAACAAACTCAAGAGTTTGAAACGTGAATGATAAAATTGCCGTGGAAAATGCTGTGGACACTATTTCTCCACAGCATTTATTTTGCAGTGGAATTTTTTTTTAAAAGCAGGGGTTGCTCTGTGGTACAACGTAAGTCATGGTAGAGTGGTGTGGGGATCTCTAAATGTGCAAATGGATTTTTCAACACAGACATCTGCAAGAAGGATATTCTAAACAAATGATTGTTAAAAATATTTTGGGCATGATTAATTCAGAGAAAATGTCTGTCACTTGTCATGAACACTGCTTCTTCTGGCTTTGCCACAGAGTTCTTTCCAGGACTGGGAAAAATATTTATTTTATAAAATAATAGAGCCAGTCTCAGACTAAATCCCTAATAATCTTGGAGCCTGGTTCATTTTATTTCAATATAAAATTAGTGTTAAACTTAATGAGATATAATGCCAATATCAGATTAACAGAACTAATTGCAAAGTTGGCTAGCAGAGTAGACGACGATCTGCTATTAATGTGCATGACCAGGCTCTGTGAAAACATTATGCAAGTCTGCTTGTTGAGGTGTTGTCCTGCTTAATAGAGTGGCATGAGCAACAGAATGAAGTGTAATTAAATTATTCACGCTTGACTTGCAAATTGTTAATAAGTGATAGACCACACACATTCCACATTAAGTCTTAGGACCTCACTGGTGCTGTATCATGTTGCAGGTTATTATTGAAATGTTAAGTGCATTGTGTGTGTATATTAATTGAGTTTCTCAGATATCTGATACTGTATTAGGGATGATAGAGATTGGACTTTATAATATAAAACACCTTTGTTTAATAAAGCTTAGTTTCTTGGTGGAGGAATAGAGAAGGATAGAATTATATATTATTTCTAATTTTGTTTTCTTATGTTTCATTATTTAATGAGTACAGATGTCCTTTAACAACACTACCAGCCCTGGTGGCTCAGTAGGTTAGCTATCGGACTTGTGGCTGGTTGGTACTGAGATCAAAACTCAATCAAGGCATGGGATTTTTAATCTCGATACCGGCTCCAACCCAGATTGAGTGCTCCACAATGCTCAGTGGGTAGGTGTATACCACTTGCATCGACCAGTGGTCTACAACTGGTTTATCAAAGGCCGTGGTATGTGCTATCCTGTGTGGGATAGTGCATATAAAAGATTCTTTGCTGTTATCAATAAGAATAGCCATATTAGTTTGGTGGTAACTGGTTTCGTGTCTCCTACTAACACTAACATCTGTCCTGGTCAGACAGCACTGGAAGCTGAGCTGTGTGCCCAGGACAGCATGCTTAAACCTTAATTGGATACATTAATAAATACAACCAACCTTTAACAGATTAATCTAGTAAAAATAACTACCTCTGTGTGAAGGGTGGGGATAGGATGGGGGTGAAATTTATGGTACCAAAAAAAACCCATTGACCTTCACACTACATGTACAAGAAAAGATGATAGTACATGTAATGTTTAATTTTGAATTAATCCTAAGTTCATTTCTCTGTGTGGCTATGTTACATGCACAAGAGTTGCTTTATTGAAGGAAAGTGTTGTTTCTGGGCCAAATTAGTTTCACTTATTTTGTTGTTTTACTTTGCAGTAAAACTAGACTGATGCAATATTTTATAATAATTACAATAATAAAAACCCACTCAAATTTACAATGCTGTATAGAAAAAGGCTCAACACTAGTTACCAAGATCTTAAAATATAACCAATTTACACTGCTATGTAGAAATAGACTTAACATAAGTTAGCAAGATCACAAAATGTGACAAGTATATATTAAAAAAAATAACAGTATACATTGATATAGAAATGAGACAAGAAGTGATGACGGCAGTAAGGTGATTGTTTAGACTGAAGATAAAAACAGATCGTACATCACTCGTTGTTGAAATACACAAATCAGCTTGAATCTCACAAGTAAACAGCTTTAAACAAAACAAAAAAGTAAAAGAGAAATAGGAATTTGTTGAGGAATGAAAAATAAATTAAATGTTTAATCTTTGTACAAATATACTAATATGTAAACAGTTATAGTATGTGATGGTTTTTTTTATTTTAACAATTTTTTTTAATGCTTCAGAACTAATTCAGTGATATTAGACCACCTTTGTGGTTTGATATGTATCATAAAATAAACATCTCCCCTTGTACTTACATTACAAACAGCTGAGTTTGTCCCAAGTGTTAACAGATGTACTGCTCATGCTACCTGTAACAACTGCCAAACCTGCATGTTAAAAGATATATTGATCATCATAGGAGTAACAACTGACAACTGTAGAGTAAAGTAGTGTGTGTGAGGGCAAGTGATGTGTTTGCTGCATGTGTTACAAGTCTCGTAACAACTGTGGAGTAAAGTAGTGTGTGTGAGAGCAAGTAATGTGTTTGCTGCATGTGTTACAAGTCTCATAACAACTGTGGAGTAAAGTAGTGTGTGCGAGGGCAAGTGATGTGTTTGCTGCATGTGTTACAAGTCTCGTAACAACTGTGGAGTAAAGTAGTGTGTGTGAGGACAAGTGATGTGTTTGCTGCATGTGTTACAAGTCTTGTAACAATTGTGGAGTAAAGTAGTGTGTGTGAGGGCAAGTGGTGTGTTTGCTGCATTTGTTACAAGTCTCGTAACAACTGGAGTAAAGTTATGTGTGTGAGGGCAAGTGATATGTTTGCTGCATATGTTACAAGTCTCGTAACAACTGACAACTGTGGAGTAAAGTAGTATGTGTGAGGGCATGTGATATGTTTACTGCATGTGTTACAAGTCTAGTAACAACTGTGGAGTAAAGTAATGTGTGTTAGGGCATGTGATGTGTTTACTGCATGTGTTACAAATCTCATAACAACTGTGGAGTAAAGTAGTGTGTGTGAGGGCAAGTGATATGTGTGCTGCATGTGTTACAAGTCTAGTAACAACTGTGGATTAAAGTAGTGTGTGTGAGGGCATGTGATGTGTTTGCTGCATGTGTTTCAAGTATTGTAACAACTGTGGTGTAAAGTAGTGTGTGTGAGGGCAAGTGATGTGTTTGCTGCATATGTTACAAGTCTATAACAACTGTGGAGTAAAGTATTGTGTGAGAGCATGTGATGTGTTTGCTGCATATGTTACAAGTCTAGTAACAACTGTGGAGTAAAGTAGTGTGTGTGAGGGCATGTGATGTGTTTGCTGCATGTGTTACAAGTCTCGTAACAACTGGAGTAGTGTGTGTGAGGGCAAGTGATGTGTTTGCTGCATGTGTTACAAGTATTGTAACAACTGTGGAGTAAAGTAGTGTGTGTGAGGGCAAGTGATATGTTTGCTGCATGTGTTATAAGTCTTGTAACAACTGTGGAGTAAAGTAGTGTGTGTGAGGGCATGTGATGTGTTTGCTGCATGTGTTATAAGTATTGTAACAACTGTGGAGTAAAGTAGTATGTGTGAGGGCATGCGATGTGTTTGCTGCATGTGTTATAAGTATTGTAACAACTGTGGAGTAAAGTAGTGTGTGTGAGGGCAAGTGATGTTTTTGCTGCATGTGTTACAAGTCTAGTAACAATTGTGAATAAAGTAATGTGTGTGAGGGCATGTGATGTGTTTACTGCATGTGTTACAAGTCTAGTAACAACTGGAGTAAAGTAGTGTGTGTGAGGGCAAGTGATGTGTTTGCTGCATATGTTACAAGTCTCGTAACAACTGTGGAGTAAAGTAGTGTGTGTGAGGGCAAGTGATGTGTTTGCTGCATGTGTTACAAGTCTATAACAACTGTGGAGTAAAGTATTGTGTGAGGGCATGTGATGTGTTTGCTGCATATGTTACAAGTCTCTAATGGAAGGCTGGTTTGCTCATGAAGGACGTTCCACCTGTATTCTGTGATTAAATAAATATGTGAGTGGCATGTAGACAAATCACCAAAACAAATCACCAAGATCAGTTTTTCTTACATTTACACTGGGACTTTGTTCAGAAGTAGAACATCTTGCAGTCATGTGGTGGGTCATTAGATTGATCCCCTTAGTCGATCCATTAGGCTATTTTTCATTCCAGCCTTTGTTCATGACTACCCCAATAGCCGATGTTTACTTTTGTGCTGGGTGGTCGTTAAATAAATAATAATAATAATTGTTCATGACTAATGTAAAAAAGGCTGTGGTCCTTTCTGGGAAGGTACATATAAAAGACACTTTCCTGATAATCATAAATAGTAGCCGAGATAATGATAGTGGGTTTCTTCTTTAAAGCATGTATCATAAATTCTGTGCACATAATACTTAATAGAAATTGATTAACCAATGATTTGTTAGCTTGATCTCCTTCAGATGAAACATTTGAGTATTTCTCTTTCCATCCAGTGGCTCACAACTGGTTTAACAAAGTCTGTGAAATGTGCTGTTCCATCTGTGAAAGCATATTTAAAAGATCCCTTGATGCTAATTGGAATGAGTAGCCTATGTGGATGTAGTGGGTTTCATCTGAAGACCACGAGTTGCTAACACCATGTTTAACACCTAATAGCCACTAAATAAGCATTGTGCTGGGAAGTCATTAAAGAAAAAAAATCCTTTTGAGGCTTTTGAGCAGTAGAAGAAGTAATAGACATAAAAGACTGATAAATAAATAATGTATGCATGGGTGAATGTACATATTTTCATGATTGTGTCTGGAAAAAGATGGCTATCATAAATAAACTTATTCAAAACTGTTGTGTTTTTATTGCAACAAAAATGTTGATAGTCCCATTCTCTTGGAGATTATTTTTTCTTTCTCCCAGTTTTGTAACAAAATGAATATACAATGCATCAACTACCTGACACTACTCTGATTGGTAAGATCAGTTTTCTGCTGGCATCAGTAAGAAACATGTTTGATATAGTTCATAAGCTTCTACAAAGTAACACACCTGGTTAATGTGGCTACTGAAAAGAGCTAACATTTGAGAAGGTTAATACAAATACTGCTCTGTATCCATGTAATACATTTATAATGGGCTTTAGGCTAATAAACGTTTCCACTATAGTAGCTTGTGTTTATTATCATCATTTGGGTAGGGGTCGCTGACGGTAATGATCAGTTAAGGTTTGTGTTGGTCAGATGGTCGGCTGATAAAAGTTGGTGATGAAGCTGCAGTATTAATTCATGGGGAGATAACTCGACACCTGACAACCTTTGCCTCACTGTTCCATACTTAGCATTTGTTTGTTTGTTTTTCTTGCAGAATCTTTTCCTAACAGGAAGCCAAAAGCTATCTATTAAACACTGTAATATGAACCTCCCATATGAATAAAATTCCCAGGTTAACACAGATAATTTTTTTGTGTTTTTTTCTTCAGTTTTTTTGTTTATTCAAATCAGTTTACACCTTGCTTGCAAGTAGAAGATATTCTTGGAAATAGCTGTTCATTTGGTGCAGTTGATATTATTTGTTTTGGGAAAAAATTGGCAGAAAGAGAATTGCTAGTTAATGGTAGCATTGGATTTCATGAATATTGTGAAATGCAGATCTTATGTAAATGTAACATGCACTGTGCACCCATGCTGCAGTTATGCAGAATTTGTGCTTCACTATGAGCTCAGACATATCAACTTACACGCAATTGGTGTGACAGTCATGCATTAGACCAACATTTGTCATCATATCATTCTATATCTCTCCTTTTTCCTTTTCATGCTTCTGCATTCAGTCTTTCTGTAAAGAAAGGAATCTTTGTTTAATGACACCCCAGCACATTGGTTGATCAGTATCTTTAAGTCTCACTTTTGGCTATTTTCTGTTCCAACCAGTGGTCCACAACTGATTCATCAAAGGCCGTGGTATGTGCTGTCCTGTCTGTTGGACAGTGGATTATAAAAGACCCCTTGCTGCTTATCAGAAAGAGTAGCCTACATGGTGGCAGCATGTTTCCTTTAAAAAACATGTCAGAATGACCAAATGATTGACATGCAATAGCTGATGATAAGATAAAAATCAATGTTGTAGAGGTGTCGTTAAATAAAACAAACTTTACATTACTTTAAGTCTCACACTCATGGTATTTGTGACATGTCATTCACTTAAAGAAACTTAGTACTGTCACTGACTCTCAGTCTTTCTGATTAGCAGGAAGATGTGTTTTATATGAATCATACCACAGCCAGGATAGCATGTACCATGGCCTTTGTTACACCAGTCAATAAATACTGGCTGGAAACAGAAATAGCCCAGTGGATCCATTAGTTGTTTTCTTTTCATGAGGTTTTGCCTTCTTCCAGAGCTTGTTTACACATCTTTACAATTTGGTGAAAAAGACGGTATCTCGAATCCAATCTTTTGGACAATTTTCATCCAGAATGGCTGTTTACACACTTTTATTTGAAACTACTGGGATGAAATATCCTATGTTATCCAATTTATCCAGATTTATTCAGAATTCTGAATTTTTTAATCATGGTTTCAGGTTTTGAGAATGCACCAAAAACCCAAACTGATTTTCAAAACGAAAACTGGCCTCGATATTGCAGTGGTTAAACTATTGGTCTCATGGCTGGTAGGTACTGGAATCAAATTTCAGTCGAGGCATTGAATTTTTAATCTCGATACCGGCCCAACCCAGAGTGAGTGCTCCGCAACGCTCAATGGGTAGATGTAAGCCACTGTCCTGTCTGTGGGAAAGTGCATATAAAATATCCCTTGATGCTGATTGAGAAGAGTAGCCTATGTAGTGGTGGAAGATTTCTTCTAAAGACCACAAGTCACAGATTATCATATGTCAGACACCTAATAGTAATAGCCACTGAGTGAACAGTGTGCTGGGGTGTCGTTAAACAATCCTTTCCTTTCTTTACAAAACTAAATTTCTACCATACATGTATATAGTATCTACTGCTCTTTTCATGATTTTTAAACGTATCCCACGTTGGTGTCTCACACAGTACCTACTAGTCTTGACAGTTTGGGCAATTTTCCATTCCAACCAGTGGTCCACAACTGGTTCATCAAAGGCCGTGGTATGTGCTGTCCTGTCTGTGGGATGGTGC
>JAULBS010003552.1:0-25932 GCA_032355785.1 Symmetromphalus regularis | reverse complement strand
CCCCCATCCCCCACCCATCAAACAAATGATGAGAAAACAAAAAAGAAATTGTAACACTTCAGAATCATTATATTAATGATAATGATGATGATGATAACAAAGATGATACAACTAATTTTTTTAAAAGTTATTATGATAATGATGCTGATTATGATATAGCTTATTATGATTTTTTTAACTGAATTAAAGTTCAAGAATATTGTCCTTGGTTTGTACTTCAGGTGCTTTGTCAGTGGCATAAAACTGGTATTTCAAAGCTTATGGTAAATGGTTGTAGCTTTGTCTGTAAGAAGTGCTTATGAAAGAACTTTTGCGTCTAACTGTAAAAAGGAGTAATTATTGCCTTGGATTCCTGGGAATCAAGAGATGTCATGAAATGTCTTTGTTATCTTGTCAACTAACTAACTGATGGCCGACCATGAGTTGCTTAATCAAAGGGTGCCGAGGCAAAAAAAGGGAAAAAAGGGCTTGGCAATATTTGCCTTCATTAGAAGTGAAATTAACAGGGCAATGCAGCAAACAGATAGAGTGGCGCAGCATATGCCTAAATGCCCTAGTGAAATTCAACCCCTGAGTTTATGTAATAACAGCATCTTTCATCTGTAGACAATAAGCACTGATTTCTTGTTGATGGTTTAATCTCAATTCTCAATTCAAACTGTAATTTAAAAGAACAGCTTGAACTGTGGATCACAGTTGACCATCAATAAAACAATTGGGTCAAAGTTACAATTCTATTAAACATGTTTGACACCTATCAGCCAATTAAAAAAACAACAACATTATATTAGGTGCAAACAAACACTTATTTGGACATAAGAGTAAATTATAATTGTATTATCAGACCTAAGTGTCAGCTCTTTATCAGTGTGTAAATTTAGATAACTCAATTTTTTTTTTACTTTGTCTGGTGGCAGGAGCTTTCTTCTACAGATCATGACACAAATATAATATGTCTGACACAAATAGCTGCTGATTAAACATTGTTTTGGGAAGAAGAAGAAAGATTGGTGTTATCAGACATAAGTGCCAGCTCTCTATCAATGTGTAAGTGTAGATAAGTGCCAGATATTCCAGCAAGAAACAGTTACATTGTTTAAATTTATTTTGCCATGTCACATTACTCGTGCCTCCATGTGCCAGAAAGTGCCAATTAGCTGCTCACCGATCATTCCCCAGATACCTACAATCAGTGTAAACAGTGTAAGCTATACACTTTCCTGACACCCAGTAACAATACCAACATTCACCACAATACCAACATTAACACTTTCACTATTGTTGCTTCAAGTCTAGAAAAATCAGGAAATGGTGCACTAGTACAGGTTTTATCTGGACGAAATAGTCAAACATTTGTCAAGGAAAACCAAAAAAGGTTAAAGTTGGGGGTTTTTGCTTTCAAATTAAAATAAATTAAAAGAAAAACACAAATTGATTTTAAAAATCTACATTTTTACACTCCAAAATATGACACCATTTCTCATGTAATACAGAGAGGTCAAGTCATTTGTTTTTTACTTTTTTTGACTCGTTTTCAGTACTGTTAAAATTTTATTTTATTTTATTACCCCAGTTGGCACTCATAACGGAAACATTTAAAAAAAAAAATATGTGATAAATATTATTACATTGGTTTAACAAGGCATTTCATTGGATTACTCTGTTATGACCAATAAGCTTACCTGTACTAAATATGACGTCATTATAATTTTGTAAACATGCAAATGACGTCACTAAAACTAGAAAAAGTACAATGCAGCATCATTCATAATGTTATAGGATAGCATTTCTTTAAACTGTTGCACAATTAGAAAGCTTAAAGAATAGAATGATTAAAATTGTCAGGGTTAATAAATGGAATATCAAACTCATGACTATTTATTTTAAAATTTATGTCTCTTGTGAAATAATCCTATAATAAATCGCAACTCGTTTAACATCCTTTATATACTATAACATTAGAATAATTTTTATTTGTCTTAACCAGCATATCTTTCACTCTTGTTTAGACAGTGTATTGTTAAAACATTCATAAAAATTTCTTCAGTCAAGTCAACTCCATTTTTAAAGGGGATCAACAGCTGAAATAAACCTCACCGCTCATTATGTGACCAGTACTGACATAAACATATGAATGGCTAATCGAATACGGAAGAAGAAAACATTTGTTAACTCAGATCATATATAATCTAGTACAAAATCTCATGTACGAAACAACCACCTGGTTTAATTAGCCTGCAGGTTTGGTTAATTCATTGAATGCCAGTTGCACTACATGTATATACTGTTATGTCCCAGTCCTCTCTACCCTACTCAGCATATCAGTCTGAGCTATATATACCATTACTCTCACTACATGTCTTACAGATTACAAACCTCTTTTTCCACTACATCTTCTAACCAACCCGTAACAAAACCTGAATTATATGAAGTGCTGGCAACACAATCAAACCATCAACTGTGACCTTTACCCTTTCAAAGATGACCTCTGACCTCCAAGCAGAACACTATCATTTTTTTATATTCCAGGTTTTCTTTGACCAAATTATAGACATGGTTTTTTTTACAGTCTCTTTTCTCATCAGTCAATAACCAGCTAAACTACATGATGTGCTGGCAACACAATCAAAGCCATTATCTGCAACCTCTGTCCCTTGAATGATGACCTCTGACCTCCAGGGAGTACCATGGCACAACACATGGCTATCCTAGCTTCTGTTTTACCACCTTGAAGATAAGAGACAAGAGCCTATCATTTTCAGCTTCATTTGCTGATACACACAAGAATGTCTCATGAATGCCTGCTACAAATTTAGAATTCATCACCTCTTAATCTACCAGATAGCCTGTTCTACCCCCACATACTAGCATAGAGAGCTCTTATGGTCACTTTTCAATAGTCTCTACTGTGCCCATTAGCTTCTGATCCCACTTTTAGAAACACAATTCTTGAGATCAGTTTCTTATATTTTCTACTGTACATTTGAGAAACATCAAACACCATTCTGGTCAATTTTTTTTACTATTCAGCCACCAAGTAGAACAGAAAAAACCTAATAAGTTTTCAATAGCTTCTTTAGCCCATAGTAGAAATATAGACCTAATGGTCAGTATTCAATAATTTCCTGTCCCCAACAGATATGGTACATCAAAATAGTCAGTTATAAAAAATAATAATAATATAAGGAAAGGTTTTAATACACTGTTCAATTAGTAGTCACACAATGCTAATTATGCCACCTGGTCTACAGAAGAAAACCATTAACACTTACATTACTCTTTTCAATTAGCAACAAGGATCTTTTATATAAAATCTCCTACCGAAAGGATACCAGTTGTGCAGCATGTTTTAGAAACTAATATATATTTGAGATCTGTAATGCATAACTATTAATTAAAAATATATGATGAAGTACCTACAAAAATTCCTTTCATATAATATACCAATATATTCCTGCATCAAGTAACATGTACTTGTTTGACCTATCTGCAGTGAGGCTGGGCGAAGTTAAAATGAAATTGCTATTTAATATTATCAGTTCCTCTGTAACCAGTACAATTTCTATGATTATGAATGGGGGTGTTCATTGTACCGGCTACCGCAGTGAACCACTGATGACATGGTTTGTTGCGGTATATGCTGATACACATACGTATCTGTTAAGTATTTTGATAAATGGGAAATCATTTTGATAACACAACTAATGAGAAAAGCGAGCTGGAAGAAAAAAATCTACTTTATCAACTTCCTGTGTTTTTTGGTAATAAAACACAGGAAGTTACAAAGAGAAAAACTGGAAAAAAACATTGCCAATTTGTTTGAAAAGTATATGTTTACATGAAAAAAACATCCCATAAAGTAAGTTGAATAAAAATATGATTTCAGTGTGACAGGCACCAGAAGTGATGGCCATATATTAACCAGATAACATTCATTCTTTGTTCATCCCCCATGATTTTGTTTTACTTGCTATCAGATTTTTAGGACAGTTATCAAGACTGTAAAGAAAAAATGTCCATCCATCTATCCATTTTATGTTCCTCAATATGAGATATGAACTATAGATCATTTCAGATTTACAATAAAGTGTGTCTGTCCATCCAATCAGCTATCTATCCTTCACCACAAAGGGTTAAAGTCTAGCCATTAATCCCTCCCTTCTTTCATCCATTATTTTGCTGTCCTGTCCCAGAGAAGCATAATTTAATGAACAGTCATTTAGAGTCTATCCATCTACTTATCCATCAATCCTGTAAGCATATTTTTCTCCTACACTAACAGTGCAATATACCTTATTGGTTTCTCTTTGCCAAGACTCTTTTTAAAATCTGTCATCATCTGGGTTTCCACCCACTCATACTTTTTTCCATCATTTACTGTATGATATAACTTACCTGTTTGTCTTTACCCAAACAATTTTTAAAGCCTGTTTAACCCTCACCTCATAATACTGCTTTCATTTTGTATAACAATGTAACTTGATACCCATCAATTAGCTCTTGTGTGTTGTTAAAGACTTAAATAGGGTCCATCCTGCATTTCAGAACAGTAACTTTCCTTCCTACAATACCTCATTTATCATACAACCTTCATGGTGACTGCTTTTTAATATATTCAACTACATTCCCTCTCTCCATGATTTAGCTTTACATCCAAATTCTTCTCCATCATTTTGATACAAGATTAACAATATAAACTGTTACTTGTTTGTTATTCAGAAATTCTCTTTAAAGTTTGTCTTCTCTTCCTTCCTTACATTGTTTTCCATTTCCATATAACAAAACTCACCTGCATGTCCTTACAGTTTTTCTTTGATGTTTGTACCTTGCTAGTCCCATCACATCACTCTACAATTGTCATTAGAACAACAACATAATAAAACATGCACATTTTTCTTCATAGAAACCCTCTTTGATGTTCACAGCTCCCAAAACGTCATCACATTACTTTCTATTAGTCATAGATCATCTATGTAACATCACTTACTTGTTTTTCCTTGCTGAGACTTTCTTTGATGTTCTGCAGTTGAGCAATCATCTCTGCCAATCTCTGCTCTTTGTCTTGGATTGGACTCTCACTGCTCAGCAACTGATGCACACTCTCATACACCTTAGACTCTTTTCCAGTCACAGTCTCCTCCTTAACATCAGTTGAATCCTGACAGTCCAATGATTTGCTGCTTAAACGTCGGAGAACGCTCTCCATTGACTTTCGATGCAGTCCCAAGGGAGACTTTGTTGGGGATATACAATTGTTGTTATTGTGGTTAATACGAAGCTCGTGATCTGAGTCAGAATCTGTGTCGTTCTGTGGCCCAAGATGCCGTTTCTTGGTGGAGACAGAGTCAGAGCTGCTGTCTGATGTGTTGTGGCTGTCGTCACTGCTCACACTGTTATTGTTAAAGTTAGTGATTTGATTCGGCTCACCCTCACTGTCAAAGTTCATACCTTCACAATCAGAATTTTGGTTCAGTCGCTGTGTGACGACTTCGTCCTTCGATAGTTTTGTTGGGGTGTTTTTACGCTTTGAAGACATACTCCTGTAAAAATAAACAAATTGCAAATTACCTATGAGAACAAAAGCATTTAACATTTAATAAATAAATTTAATCTTTTAAGAGTTTTGTTTAGGCATTTTCACACTGAAGACAAATAAATAAATATTCATCATTGTAAAATAATAGTTTTCAGCGCAATTACACTTAAATTAAGGTTAGGCACATTTTTATTAATACAGACAAAAACACAGGGAATGAAAGTATTTTCAGAAATTGCAGCACAAATGTTTGCAGAAAACTCAAAAGAATTTGACTTGCAAAGTACAATTTATGGACCAGATAATCTAATAAATATTTGTCACTAATTTCATGCCCTGACATAGGTATGTATGCCCATCTATCTTGACCCCCTGAATGGACATTAGCACCTTGAATACACTATATCATTTGACCATATTTAATCATGAAAATCACACCATTAGAGTAACTTAGTAAATTGTTTTTAATAAATGGTATAAATTATAAAAACATTTACTACATGGCATATCATGTTGGTGTAACTTGGTAAATAACATTACTGCATGGCATATCATGTTGGTATATCTTGGTAATAGCATTACTGCATGGCATATCATGTTGGTGTAACTTGGTAAATAACATTACTGCATGGCATATCATGTTGGTGTAACTTTGTAAATAACATTACTGCATGGCATATCATGTTGGTGTAACTTGGTAAATAACATTAATGCATGGCATATCATGTTGGTATATCTTGGTAAATAACATTTACTACAAGCTTATTCATGTTTTTATGATGCCATACTTATCCTTGTCTAATCTCCCCAGCTTTACCAGAAAATAATTTAGGGTATAAAGTCAATCAATATGACAAACAATTTTTAAACTATTTCTGCCAAAACATAACATTTGACAAAAATTACAGAAAATCAATAGTACTAATTTATTAGAAAACTAATGTGTAGTGTCCTAAAATAAACTAATTTGCCAAAAATTTATCCTTTCTAGGAATGTATGCCTAATAAACAGATCCTAAATATTACAATGCATATTTTGCTGGAAGGGATTCATTTAATATGACACAATGTATAAGAGTATGCCAAATAAGTAGTCTTAAATATTACAATGTATATTGTGTTAAAATGAATAAATTGGCAAAGACAACCCAATATGGAAGGGACTATGCCAAATAAACAGATCTTAAATTACACAATATATACTGTGTTAAAATGAACTAATTTGACAAGTCCCTGTGAATGGATGTCTGCCAAATAGAGCAGACTGCAAATCTCATCATAATTATAACTGTTCAAGAAGAAATTAATTTAATAGAATCCATGTCAAAAAAGTACATCTTAAATCTCAGAAGATATTTCTGTGCTAAAAGGAATTTATTTGATACAATGCACAACAAGAAGATTTAAAATACCACAATGTACATTGTGAAAACATGAAATAATTCAATAATTCAACACCATGCAGTGTAAGTATGCCAAATAAGCAGATCTGAAATCTCACAATATATATTGTACAAGAATGAATTAATTTGACAGAACACTAATGCAGGTTTGTATGCTGTTATCAGCACATCATGACGATGAGCAGGCCTAGGGCTGCCTTCAACAGGAGTGCCAGCCTCTGACATGCAGAATGGCCCACGTCCATGTGTTCCTTGTCTTTTGGGGATCTGTTCTTTTGATAAAGCAGAACTGTGAAAAAGCCAGCCAAGGCCCTGCCTAGCTATGATTTACACAACCTTAGTAAGCTGATTAAATTCTTAAACCTTTCTTTATTCACACAAATCTATCTACGTGCAATCTCGCAGCAGAGTCATCTTGGTCTAACTACAAAAAGCAATCTTTTGACAAGCTCATCATTGTATTTAAAATATTCATTAAAACATAATGTTGCCGTCTGCCGACTTTTTGGACATGTGAGGTCGCAGGATAGCAGAATATAGGTTCTGTTGCTTTTTTAATAGATAAAAAACTTCAGAAGTTGTCTTCTTTTGATTCATGTTTTAGTGTTAGGTGTCAACACATTTCACGGGGGATGTCATTGATAAGTTTCCAAATTGTTCAGCAGAATAAACAGGCTGGCACTTGTCAGAAAGAAGCTTTCTGATAAAGAATCCAGATTTTGCTCCAATTCATCTGACTTTATCTTTAACAACAGTCACTAAGGGTACAGCTTCACCATCAGTTTAATAACAACCGATCATTTCTCACTACAAGATGTATCAATTGTTGTCACACGTCACATGCAATATACCTTTTAGTTCCACAGCAAATCTTTCCCATTCAACATTTAACATTTAGATAGCTGGAAAACCAAGTCAAGTTATCTTCACTGAATAATACTATTAGGATGTAATCTAATGTACTATACGAGGCCAGTAACAGGTTAGACCATTTCCTTCCATATTTATTTATTTATTTAACACCAAATTTGCTAGAAATTAACTACTCCCATTTTGACATTCTATCATTTAATTTTCTAATTTTATTAAAAAGATGCCCATATTTTAATGTGTTGTAAAAGTATACTGCGACCAGTTTAGTAAAGAGAGTTTGTAAAGGGAGACAACATTTCAATCCAAATATCTGAACTGCAGTAAAGGTTATTGATTCTCTCAGTATTACTGGTTAGTAGCAATCTACTTGAGTAGTATAAATAATATTTTATCTTTTTACACTTACAATCAATTCTTAAACAAAATATTAATTTTATTCAGTAATTACAACTGCAGTTAAAATAACACCATTTTTTTAAGGATCAAAATTTAACAATAAATTTTTTAATGACTTTATATTGGAATTGTCATTTAGTATTAATACCATAGGAAAAATTATTCCAAAAATCTCGGTTTCGATAACAAAATTGTTAATGTGTAACTCTGCACAAGATAATAATGTCCAAAGAACATTTTGAAAAAAGATAAGTAGAAATGCATGGTTATAAACAGATATCAAAACAGACTACAACTGTATCAGTGAAAATCATAAATAGAAACATACATGTTGAATGTTGTTAACACTTTTCTCCAAATAAAGTTATTTATTGTATATTGTTTGTGAAAAAAATAAATTTTAAAAAGTGATAAAAATATATCCATAGATAAACAATTTTCACAAATTATTTTACATACATTATAAACATAACAACATGTGAGAGTTGTCAAACTGTTTAAAACTATATCAAACATAGTGGGTAGGTATTTTCAAAGTCTATGGTACGTGCTATCTTATCGGTTGGAAAGTGCACATAATATAAAAAAATCCATTGCTGCTAATATGAAGGAGTGGTCTTGTGGTGGTTGCAGGTATATTCTGAAGATCATAATAAGACTGAATAAACAATATGCTGGGGAGTCGTTAAACAACCAATCTTTTCCTTTTTTGTTAATAAATAGATTATGTATGAAAACACAAACTGATAATACTTTCTGGTGTATATATTTCTAGAAAAATATGATTACAGCAACAATGCTACATAGATAGATACACAATATAAAATATAAATATCCATTTAATAATGGTAAAATGTAGCAACAAAGGTATAATAATTATTAATAATGCAACAAAACATTTTTAAGAATAATTAAAATACGTACATTAAAAACACAATAAATACCCTACCAAAACATTATCAAGACAACAATGTTTATGTACACATCCAGGTAGCTAAGGATTCTTACCAAGTGATCTAGAAATTAATGTGAAGATTCTTCAAAGCCAACTCTCTCTTAAAATTGATTAGTTGCCACAGGACACAGTTGTATAAGAAGTATAATGATGTGTAAGTATGGGTGCTGCATGTGTGTGGACGGCAATTTGTGAGTGATAATTCATAATGAGGTTTTGTCACTTATTGACAGTTAAAGGATTGGTGAGTACAGTACTAGGGTTACTACCTGGTCCGACAGACTGATGGATTGTCTACCGACCCAGCTGTCTTGTACGTCAATAGTCATCAAAGATTGCTGTTCAACATTAATAATCACTTAGAAATGTGGTCGTTCAACAATGTAACAAATACTTAATAACTTTTATAAGATATGTAGCAATATAAGATTAATAATTATTACAAATTAATATATGTAGTTTTTTCTTAAAATTAATGTAATTTAGAATTTATCACATTTCTGCATGTTGTTGGGTTTTTTTATTTTTTATATAAGAATAAGATAACAAAGGTTATTTTTTAACATGGTTTACAGTAAAATAACATTAATTAAATACTTTCTAAATGATTAATTATTAATTAAAAGCACTTTTTTCATTAAAATAATTCATATTTTAACATATTTCTTTTGTATTTATTAAACAAAAATAGCATAACTATGGTTCCCTTACTTCAGGAAATGAAGGTTATTCTGTGTCTTTCTGTTTGTCTGTCTGTCTGTATGTCTCTGTCTGTCTGTCTGTCTGTCTGTCTGTCTGTCTGTCTGTCTGTCTGTCTGTCTGTCTGTCTGTCTGCCTGTGTCTGTCTGTCTGTCTGTCTGTCTGTCTGTCTGTCTATATATATATATATATATATATATGATGTGTATACCCATCTAATATTACAGATATGACATCACATAGTACTGTACTGTTTAATTAGACATTTGTCAACAGATTTCAAAGATGACAATACAAATGTACATCAAGTACAAATTAATATATATTTACAAACAAAAGCAGAAGAAGAGGTGTAACAATACTTTTATTAATCTGGTAAAATTATAACTAGCAATATAATTAAACAATTGCAAACTAATTAATATTAAAGCAGCAACGTTTAAAATAGAATGTTCAGTAATCTACATGTTGAGTTTACTCATAAATATGAAGGTTAAGCACATAGTCCCATTTGTTAATCTGTCATGTTATAAATCACAAAGATCAATAAGAAATGCTTTAATGAATTAGAAATCGGTTGTAGTTTGAACCGTCTGTGCCCCGGGCGCTACCTCAACAGAGAAGCACACTCACAGTGAGATCATCCATCTCCCCGGGACAAACATTTGTACACCTTCCTGACAGATCCACGCATTCTTCACACTTAATTAATTTACCTTCAGACAACACACAAAAAATAAGAATGCATTCTGTAACAACCACAAAACAAAATTAGGTTTTAAATGACTTGAACAGTATCGATGAATCTGTGTTTACTGAGAGAGATAAAAAAAACATCTAAATACAATTTTTGTTGTTTTTTTGTTGTTTTTTGTTTGTTTAATGACACCAGTATAGCACTTTGATTTATTAATCATCAGCTATTGGATGTCAAACATTTGGTAATTTTTGTCATGTCTGAGTGTGAGCCAGTTAAATACCAGTGTTAGATTAGACAGAATATTAATGTATTAAAACCTTCTTTGAGACTTTAAAATCAATCTTGTTAAGACAGATACTGATTTAAACAAAGTGCATTGTGCTGGCATCACTAACTCAGGTAGTACATCTTGACTGATAATTTATCATTGGGGGAATGAAATTTGTAACTGCATCTAGTAAACTGTTTAATTACCAGTGAGCCTAGGTGGTCGAGTGGGATAACATCAGACTCCCAATTGATAACAATGGTTCTAAACCCTTTGAAGACTGGATTTTTACTACATGTTAAAATAACCAAATGTTTGACATCCAGTAGCCGATGTTTAATAAATCAATATGCTCTAGTGGTGTCGTTAAACAAAAGAAACCCCCCAAAAAGAAGTTTAATTACCAACTACTGCTGGTTGGTATTCAACATACAGGGCCAATTTCATAACAATGGATTATACAGAAACCTAGGGCTAACACTGGTTTATTAATCTGTTTTAAGATTTTTTATTACCTTGATAAACATTTTGTAAATATGAAACCAAGAACACTGTAAACACTAATAGCAATATAAATGCAAATACATTCAATGTTTTAATTTGATGCATTGTTTGCCAAGATATAACAAAAACTGTAATTAAAATCTGACTGATTTCCTGACTATAAAACCAACTGATTATTACATGGACTTGTTAACTGAATTATTGTAACAATAAAAAAGGCGAGTCTCTGTGGTCCAGTGGTATGACATCAGACTCTCAAGCTGAAGACGGTGGTTCAAAACCCATTGGAGGCTTGCTCACATTTGAAAAGTAAAGTAAAGTTTGTTTTATTTAACGATGCCTCTAGAGCACATTGATTTTTATCTTATCATCGGCTACTGGACGTCATACATATGGTCATTCTGACATATGTCTTTTAGAGGAAACCTGCTGCTGCCACATATGCTACTCCTTCCAATAAACAGCAAGGGATCTTTTATATGCACTGTCCCACAGACAGGACAGCACATACCATGTTCTTTGATAAACCAGTTGTGGACCACTGGTTGGAATGGAAAATAGCCCAAACTGCAAATCAGTCCACTGAGAAGGATCGATTTGACGACTAACTATGTCACAGGCAGACATGCTACCATTTGAGGTAGACCTGCTCCTGCTCACATTTGACTACATGTCAAAATTACCAAACATTTGACACCCAATAGCCAATGATTAATAAATCAATTTGCTCAAGAGGTGTCGTTAAATAAACCAAAACTCAAAAATGCAACAAAAATTATCTGCAGAAGAAACCTGTGACAACCATAAATCAATAAGTTGCAAAAAAAACATAACAGCACATACCACAGTCTTTGATAACAAAGTTCTGGACCAATAGTTGTAATGTTTAGATACATGGATCATATGAAGTCATATCCTATGATCCCTACTTTCTAACCTTATGATCATCAAAATGAATTAAGTTCTTCAAATGACTGATTTTCACATTTAATTCTTTAAATCAGATTTTATTTTATTTGGATTCTTTGAGAAGAAATAGTGATTTTTTAATCAACCAAATGCTAGATCTTTAGAACATGTTCCAAGAGCAGCCAAATTTACAAAAGCTTCATTTTTAAAAATCAGAAAATCTGGAAATAGAAAAACAAATCAGAAATCTGGAAAATCTTTAAGTTTCCAATCTTTGCATGACAGCTAAAATACAATGGTATCACTGTACCCTAAACATTTCATCAAGAAGCAATTTAAGAGATATATTTTGTAATTTCTTTCTTTTAACAAACAATAATTGTCTTGTTCCCTTTAAACAATGGCTGAGCCATTGTCTTTTGTTAAGTGCTTGAATTCTCAGAGAATGAGTCATTCTTATTGAACGGCACATTACACTCTTGACAGGAAACTCTTTCTAAAGGGAGTTTTGTGTCGACACGGAATCACAACACAATTCTATTGCAATGGGGAATTGTGCTTTAAGGAGAATTCTGTTGATGAGAATTCATCATGAAAGTGAATTCTCTAACTGTCCAAAATAAAGATGGTGTCATTATTAATAGCAAATACAGCAAGCATCACCATTTTGATATATTTTTCATATGGCAGATGAGTTTTGTGAAACAAAGCCAACATAAGGTTGCCTATCTGAAGAGACCAATACAGCCTGACCCATGTGAAAACTAAATCTTGCAAATCACCTCAGTTCCAAATGGATTTACTTATAAGGAAAGGAATGTTTGTTGAATGACTTTCCAGCAATTCTTTAACCAGTGGCTATTATGTGTTAAAGTTACGGTATTTGTGATGTGTGATCTACAGATGAAACATTTCACATCCACATAGGCTACTCTTTTTGTCCTTTTAAAAATAATTTTCAATTAGATATAGCACAGAGGTAAAGCATCCACTTGAGGTATTAGATCAATCCCCTTCAGAGGACCCATTGAGCTATTTTCATTCTAGCCAGTGGTCCATTACTACTATAACAAAGACTGTGATATGTGCTGTCCTGTTTGTGGGACACTGCATATAAAAGAACCTTTGCTGCCAGTATTTCTTCTATGAACAATGTGCCACCAGTACAGCATGCTTGATACCTAATAGCCACTGATTAACAAATGTGCCAGGTGTCATTAAACAAACAAACACCCATTTCTTTCTTAAATTTCAGAAAATTATTCAATGATTCTCAAATTAATTCAACAAAGTGTGCAAACTCTAAAGGATATGCTCAAGGTTAGGAGTCATATACATTTTCTAACAAACAAAACACTACATATCTTAGTCTTTGATATACCAGTTTTTGACAACTTGCTGAAATGGGAAAACATTCTACAACCGACATTCTACAAATGACCATATCTCAGATAGATGCTCATCTTATTATCCTAATAAATTAATATTTTCTTTCTAATCTCTGTATTATAAGCTTGAACACTAACATCATAGCTGACAAATGAAGTAATTATTGATAAAGAAATTATAAAATATCTAATGGATTTTTTATCAATAAATCAATTTCTTGATAAAATATACAGATTAAATATTAAAATTATACCATATATTACTGCTTACGACTACCATAGTAAGTGAGGGCAATTAAATTAAGTGTTATTGAAGTTTGGTCAAGTAGATTAAGGATATACACTTGCCCCCATGGTCAAATAAATTAACAAATTAATGACAAATCTTGTTGATATTTTATGCTTGAATCAAAAGCAGTTGAATTAAACATGGAAGCAGTGTGTGGAATGTAGGTTTTTCGTGTTTTGTTGACTACGAAAGCTTTTGAATTACTTATAATGTCAAGCCTCCACTTTTATTTGTTCATTTGCAATTTCATTAAATCAAGTATTTGCCCACATGCTTGAGAAGCCAGTTTTCAGTAACTGTCAGAATGTCATAAATTTCATAAAGCTAAATAGAAACATATGTATTTGTACGTGGTTATCTAACCCCATACTTAAAACACTGATTCACACAAACACTGGCACATTATTCAGCTTGGTTGAAGCAAAAGTTAAGCAGCTTTGTTGATTAATTTTGACAATATTTGCCTCCAGGCACTGCAAATTGCCGAAGCACTAATGGGCAGAAGCATAAAGCTGTCAGAAGGCGTGGTCGTTAGTTCTACCCTGTAAAGCGGGAATGTGGATTGTTTCTGCCGCTTGCAAATTGTTTCCGTTTCTCACATTGTCTCCCCTGTTTATCCACTTTTCTCTCGGTACTCCATCCATCAATTTATTTGATGGAAACTGTATCTTAGATCTTCACAGAATAGTGAAATAAAATTTAATGTAAAAATTATATACCACAGTTTTCACAAATATTTTAAATAAATATATCTATAGGTATTTACAGAATTCAGTGAACATAATGCAAACTTTATGTATTATAGGATAGTTAACAAAAAACTTTATTAAAGTTGTAAATCTTCACAGAATAGTGAATATAAGGCAAGAATAATAATATTATGCTACAGAGCAATTTTCAAAATGTCTTTATGGGTGCTCTGCAAGGCTCAGTAATTAAAAGAGACTAGCCATTCACAACTGCTACAAAGACAATGGTTTGTGCTCTCCTGTTTATAGGAAAGTAAATATAAAAGATCTTGCATCTTATCAAAAGATCTACCCAATGCTCTGACAAACATTATCTCTCTCCTGGTAATATTAACATCTATCCCAGAAGGATGGGTGGAAGGAAGGAAGGATGGAAGGATGGATGGTTGGATGGATGGATGGATGGATGGATGGATGGATGGATGGATGGAAACTGAATAGATGGATGGATGGATGAAAACTGAATAGATGGATGGATGGAAACTGAATAGTTGGATGGATGGATGGATGGATGGATGGATGGTACATGTAGACAATGAATGGATAGATAAATATTTTCAATTTACTTTCACACGTTTTGAAACATAACATATTACCATATCATCTTTTCCGTTTTGTTTTAAACTACCATAAAAATTAACCATAATAACCTTCCTGCATTCCACTGTTCAGTGCATAATTGAGATTTTTGGATAACTCGGTAATTAACAACGTACGTTACGCAATACTGCTTTCTACTTCAACAGTATCCAACAACACCTTGATCCATCTCAACAACTCAGATCCTAATTAACTCTATTACTATTGATAGCATATCTCTTTTTTCTCTACACACAGCCAATTATTTCATAAAACATAAACACTACCAAAACAGTTCCTAACAGTAAAGAGGCTGAACAGAACAGGGTAACATTATAAGAGAAATAAAAATTATTTTAAAATCCAGATTCATGAAAAATATAAACTAAAACGATACTTTGTTATTCAGTTACAATAATTTTATTTGTTGAATTTGATAACTTTGGTTTCTTTAATGAGGCAGTAAATAATCTCTTTTTAACATCTATTTTTAAATGTTTGAAGCAAATGCAATCTCTATCAGACATAGTCATATTAATCTGAAATGAGTTGGCACAGGATGTGTTAATGCTCAGAACCATTACTTTGAAGTCATTCTCAACTCTGAAAAGAGCCAACATTTCAAAATGCTCTACTGCTAGTAAGATAGTAAGAAAGGTTATTTTTGAAGACCCAACATTTCAATATGTTCTACTGCTAGTAAGAAAGGTTATTTTTGAAGACCCAACATTTCAATATGTTCTACTGTTTGCAAGAAAGGTTATTTTTGAAGACCCAACATTTCAATATGTTCTACTTCTTGCAAGAAAGGTTATTTCTGAAGACCCAACATTTCAAAATGTTCTACAGCTAGTAAGAATTTTTTTTAAAAGAGACCCATCATTTTTAAACTCCACTAATCTCTCAGTTACATGCCATAATCAGCTGAAGCAGACCCACACACCCACCAATACTTTTATGATTTAAATTTTTGTTTTAATGTTTTACTACACAAAATAACTAAACCTACAAAGTGGACCCAACAAATATATTATGCGTTCTACTGCTAAAGTAAGCATTAACTTAATTTTCACTACCAGTTGTTCTTAGATGACAGTGACTATTCAGAAAATAACGATGAAATTTTAGTGGTATCCAATGTTTAAAATAAAAAATGGACACTCCTAAAATGCATAATTCTGCAGAAATGTGAATAATCTATAAATTTATTTAAGCAATGTTATGAATCAAGCATTTATCATACTGCAATGCATGCTTCTGTCTCTTGGCCCACAAACAAAAACCCTGGCTTTCCTTATCAAACCAGAAGCCAACTAGATATGAGATTTGGACTTTCAAAGTGATGTCAGATGATTTACTTTACTGAGCAGAACTCCATTGTTCTGCTCCTATTTCTTAGCCAATCATAGTCCTTCCAGCAGTTTTCTGAGCCAATTAGGGTGTAATCAATATCAAACATTTATTACAAAATCTACAAACCCCGCTTGTAATGGAACATAAATGCTTTATCAGGCAGTTTTAAGTTGCAGTTCCTCAGCTAGTGTCAACACCAAGTACATAGAAATGATGCATCTAATCACTGAACATAAATAATAACTGCAGAGAACCAGGTTATAGATGGGGCTCCTGATGGTGCTGGGTGCAAAATGGTGAGGGGCGCCTGATGGTGTGTCCAGAACTTTAATATTATTTAATAGCCTTAAAAAGGTGGTTATTTTTGGCAAGTGGGAATAGGATGATGAGGGGCAAATGATTCAATTGGTCTGGAATTTTAATATTATATAATAACCATGGAGAAGTTATAGATGGGCTGCACAATGGTGCTGGGTGCAATCAGGTGCTGACAGGCACATGATGAAGAGGGATAAACAATGGAGTGGGTCTGCAACTTTAATATTATATAATAACCACAGAGAAGTTATAGATGGGAAGTACAATGGTGCTGAGAGGCACATAATGGTGAGGGGCACATAATGATGACCATGGCATATATAATGACCATGGCAGTGATTACAGAATGGAATGCACAATGATCCTGCATGCATGATGCAAAACAGCTCTGTGTATTAAATTCATTTTCAAAATAAATCCTTTAAGAAATCTAACACATAAAAGGTTTCAACAGGAGTTATTTCTTTGCTGTGTGTATTAAATCAGTTTGTAAAATAAATACTTAATGACATTTTATATACAAATGTTTTAAACAAAAGAAACTTTCTCAGATATTCAGTTGCAGAGATTGTTGGTAAGGTATGTTGTGTAAGAGTAATAGTGGTTGATTGACAATCACATTAGTGGAGTATACCTTGTTTATTACAGAAATGTTCTGTAACAACATCAACTATAAACAATACTTTGATGTCATGGCCTCCTGGCTTCCTTCGTATTTGTAGACTGGATAAAGCTGTTTTCAGAACATCCAGCAGAACATTCATTACTGACACATGGTTAAAATAATATATTTTCAAATAAAATGTTTTTTCTTTATAAACCTTTAAAGTATTAAATTTTATATTTAATAAAAATATAATTTTCAAATAAAATGGTGTTTCTTTATAAAACTTAAAACTGTTAAATATTTAATAAAAATGGATTAAATAATATGATTTTCAAATAAAGTTTGTTTTTTTATTTATAAAATTTTAAACTATTAAATTTTATATTTAATAAAAACTCAGATGATGGTTTAAATTTTACATTTTGAGTTAAGTTTAAATATAAAAAGTATTAAAATGTTATGCTACATGTATCTAAAACAGTTAGCATTAAAAGATTTAATTTAGAAAATTGAAATAAAGTATAAAAACACACTGTACTAAAATGTGACATTTAAGCTTTTAACTGATATTTATTGCATATTAACAAGAAAAACATTTATTCTACCCTCCTCCAACCACCTTTTCCTTTTACACTTTTGTTTTTTTAATTTCCAAGATTTTCTAAGAATTGCAGACCAAATGTCACAAACTATGTTCCATTAATACTACATATATTATAATTGCCGGCTACTATTTTTAGTATCAGTTAGTGCTAACACAAATTCCACAGTTTACAGTATTCCAATTAAAGATACTGACCCCAGCTATTAAGATACTGCAAAGTATGTATATCTATCTGGCTATTAAAGGAACTAAAATTGCACATTACTTGTAAATATTTCTTGCTAAGAATATCCATTTTGACACATTTGTTGTGATTGTCTTGGGGTTTGGTATTCAAAATGATTTTACAGCTTCTAACTGGTCTATATCTTTAATCCTAGTGTAAATGTTTGGTTAGTTGTACTAAGTTTCATTCTTACATTCAATCAAGGTTCAAACATGCTTTCAAAGGCACATAACTCAGTTTCCAGTACTGTTTGTCGTTAACAAATATTACTATTAGTAGACAAGACAAAACCCGCTTTTTCTACACTAATGTGACTATTGTTACTGATAAGTAGCAAGGGATCTTTTATATGCACAATCCCAGACAATACAGTACAAATCAAGACCTCTGATAAACAAGTTGGGGACCACTGGTCGATGTAACTGGTTTACACCTACTCACTGAGTCATGCTGATCACTCACTCTGGATTCTAGTGTAAGTGTTTGTATTTGTTTCTTATGCCAGTTAGAATAACTCTTGCTACCAATCTGTGCTTAACACCTGCACTTTAATGATTCATTTTAAGAAGAATAGTAATTGTCTCAGACAACAGTATATTTCATGAATTCAATAGAAGTCTCAACTGATACCTTTATAGTTTATTTAAAATTCAGCTTTTATTAACTTACATTTTATTAATTTAGGAATATACAAATGTAATTGTGGAGAAACATACAATAAAAAAGAAACATTTTTAAAATTTAATTATTTATATAAATGAAATTTTATAATAAATTTTTACTAACAAAATTATTCATATTTAGATATTTTTAATATGTTAAAAGAGTATTCTTTATAAATATGGAGAAATCTTTTTATTTTTTTAAATTACATAATATAAATACAATTAAGGACAATAGAAGCATCCCTTGTTCAAAATTCTATCTCTATTTTTTTAATTGTTCTTTTTTTATTTGGTTAATGAGACCACTAGAGCACATTGATTTATTAATCATCAGCTACTGTATGTCAAATATTTGGTTATTTTTTAAACATACATGTAATCTGAAGTGTCAGCCAGGCTTCAACAGGTTTTGAACAACTGTCTTCAGCTTGAAAGTTTGATGTTCTACCATAAACCACTGAGTGACATATTGGCAAAGTTCATCAATCACTGTCAAAACAGTAATGATATTAAGTGTTTACAAAAGATGTGCATATCCTGTCCCTCTGGTGTCACCATTGTAAGTACAGCACTCAGCCCCAAATACAACTTTTATAATGTTACCTTATTTGTTAGGATGAGTTCTTGTTTTTCTCATCTGTCAATCAAGTTTCTACATGTATGCATTTGCATTCCTTATATTAAACAAAAAATTGAATAACATTTATTAGTATCCTTTTCTTTTTTAATTTTAGTTTTAAAAGAATTGCTAAAGATAACAATGATCACAAAACAAAATACTGATGTCATTATTATTATATTGATGACTGACATCAAGAATTGGTTTCAGGCACAATATTCAATATCCACTGTAAAGTAATGATTCAAGACCCCTTTCTTGACATTACTTAAACATTTCTGAGGCAATAAATAAAAAAACAAAAAAGAATTGTCTTCAGCCGATGAAGTTATTTAGTTTATTTTAAGAAATTCTTTAAAACCTTCAAAATCCATCAAAACAAAAAATTTAATCGATATTTGTCTAATAATGGTTTCAATGAAAGAAAAATGATTATCCATCTAGTGAAAAGCACATTATAGTTCCTATTTTTATAATGCAATTCTTTTATTTATAATAAAGATCAACACTGGAATTTTAAAACTTTATTCTTGCATTCTTATGCCAAGGAATAATTTTATGGTTATTTAATTTTAAAACACATTGTCTGTTGACATTATTTTAATGGTTGTAGAAATATCAGGATTTTGTACAGGGTGTCCCTAAAGTCTGGACACGTAGGAAATGTGGCGTTAAGGCATCGTGTTCATCTGAATCTCACAAAGTGCTTCGATCTTTGCTTCGCAAATAGTGGAAAACATATTGAAGAAATTATTTATTAATATTTCAATTAAATAAAATGTTGTTCAAATATTATTATTGAAAATAAACATTTTTACTATGTGTCCTGACTTTAGGGACACCCTGTACTTTAAAAAGAGTATCACTGTACAATATTTGTTATTTGTATGATGAATAAAACGTTAAATTACTGAACTAAGATATTACTTTAACATATTAATATCCTTTTATTTATTATTAATATTAATGTAGTTCTAGCTATGATATATTTATTTAAATAAACCTCTTATGTCAGCATGGATTCAGTATTAGTAGATGGCCTAATAGTTTATGTAGACCTTCCAGCTAACATGAAATAATAATATTTTTATAGTGTTTTATATCACAGATAACATTTCATGTACATGTGCGCCCTTTGGCATATGTATATTTATCATAATAATCTTGATAAATCACATCTATTAAAAGATCTATAAATGATATGAACAGTTTAAGTTTATTAATATCTGATTTTAATTGACATTATTTTGTGCTTAGTAACTGATAAATAAAACTGCCGTTTTTTAGGGGCAGATGGCTGGTAGGGTGGTGATTGGAAGGTATTTTATGGAATTCAGAATAATATCAGATAAAACCCAGTAATATATAAATATGTTAGATGATCAAAACTATGGAATTTTTTAACATTTTGAAAATGTATTATCAACATCATTAGGAGAACAAAAAAACAACAAAAACAGGCGTGTTTTTTTCATAAACTGCAGAGAAAGTTAAATAGGTTTATGTGACCTCTCACACTCTATGAATATATTAACTGAAATACACATTTTTTACGATGAATACCTTCTTCTTATGATAAATTTAAAGAAATGTTTTAAAACAAAATTAGAAGAAATATGTTCCAGATGGCATGAAAATTAGAAATAATGGGAAAACAAAATTGTGAAATGTTTTAAAAATAGTTTAAAGGGTAATAAACTGGAATTGGTTGATACAGTAGAATTCGGAAAGTGCACGAGAAACGGGACATATTATCAACATTAAAAACATGTTTGTTATTTTGTAAAACAAACAATTTGTAATTCTGTTATCAATTACAACAGAAGTGTAAAAGTAGCACCTAGACAGTTGTTGACTAAGATTATATTATCGTTGTAAGAAAATATTCTGTCGGTTATTTGTGTTATTTCACACCTAAAAACACTTCATATGGTTACTATGTCAACATCCATTTATCAGATTAAAGTACACTTCAAAAAATTAACTGGTAACAAGTAGCTAAAAGTTCTCTAATAGTTTTTAAATGTTTTTGTTTTTTAATTTTGGATTAAAAAAATGGTAAAGGAATGAAAGACAATTACAAGAAAACAAAAAACTACAATATATAGGATTTTGCTAATTCAAAAATATATTTTTTGATATTTGTATGTATAATTAACTTTTAATTGTTTTTTTCAAAAGTATATTAAATTTTTGATGTATCAAATATACAAAAATAAATAAATAAATTAAAAGTACAGATAAATACTATAACAAAAGTAGGAATTAATGATTGATTATATATGTGTAACTTTATTTAAATTTATAGAAGTTTGTTATTGTTATAATATTTTTACAATAATAAAAATATATAGAATGAAAGATTAAAGAAGTTTGTGTAAAATCATGAAATTAAGAAAGTATTGCATAACAGCAATAATTGATATATTTTATTCAAAACACTGCTAGAAAATGAAAAAAAAAATTAAATGTATTTTAAGAAGTGATATTAATCATTATTTTTATGATGTACTAATTTCATTATTTAGAATATTTTATAACAATGCTTTTTACCGAAAACAAAAAATATTACACAACAATTATTTGATGACAAAAAACATTGTTACAAAGTTATTCACTGAGAAAAGTATTGCACAACAAAGTTATTTTGCAATAAAAACATTGTGCTACGAACTTATTTACTGAGAAAGTTTTGAGTAGAGAAATGTTTTTGATGATGGCTGGGAAATAGCTGTCTTATTTGAATTTAACAATTATTTAATGAGAGATAGTGATTAAGAAGTATTATACAATAAAATTATTTACTCTAAAAAAGGAAAATAATTATATATTATATACACAACATATTTATTTACTGATTGATAGAAATATCAATAATTAAATAATAGGATGTTTAATGTAAAATTATTATATTAAACAATACCATCATACCTTAATAACAAATTAATAAAAAGTATTTCACAACAAAATAATTTGCTGAGATAGAAGCATATATTAAACAACTCACTTATTTACTGAGAAAAAGAATTAAGTTATTAATTGAAAGATAGAAAGAGTAAGAAGTACTATACAACAGTTATTTACTGAGAAATAACAAGAATTAAACACAGATTATTTACCTGACAGTGAGAAAGAAGTATTATACAATAAAATTATTTACTGAGAAATAACAAAAATTAAACATGTAGATTATTTATCTGAAAGTAAGAAAGAAGTACTATACAACAAAGTTATTCACGGAGAAGTCAAACTAATTTAATAATGTATAGATCATTTATCTGAAAGGTTGAAAGTAGTACTATACCACAAAGTTATTCACTGAGAAATCAAAATAATTAAATAATGTGTAGATTATGTATTTGAAAGTAATAAAGTACTATACAACAAAGTTATTCACCGAGAGATCAAAATGAAATAACATGTAGATTATTTACCTGAAAGTGAGAAAGAATGCCTCGTGCATGGTTTGAGAGAAACACTGGGTTTTGAGCATGTGAGAACAAAGTGATGTGACTGTTGTGGGAAGGATCACAGAAGCTGGGAGGCTGATAACAACAATCCCGAGCATGAAGCAACATCTTACAAGCTAAGTAAAATGCTCTGTTAGTTGTTGTGCTGGCCAATCATATTGCAGAGAGCCCAGTGTACACTTGTTGAATGACATGGCAAACTGCATTATTGCTCCTGTCTGCTACTGTGATCAGAACCAGCATCTGATATAAGATACTGCTTCCCTTACAAGCAAACTGGATAAGTGTTGTGTATCTGTATAGCAATACACTGGACACACTGTAGAAATCAGAAGGGAAAGGAATGATATAGCTCACCTTTTTCTGATATTTTATTTAATAATGTATTTAATGTGTGTGATCAAAGATCCGGCATCTGCTTAATGTAATTAAGATGATGCTTCCCTTACAACCAAACTGATGATTTAGAATATCTCAACAAAACGGCAGACTAAAATCTATAGGCTGTAGAAAAAAAACCTGTGCCTAAACCATTCATCTAAACATTCATAAATAGGATAAAGGGGGATAGATGCATTAAATGTAAAAGCAACCTTTCTGATTATTTTATTTAATAAGTTTAAATTTGTAAGATACCTGTTTTCATAGATGTAAGTTAAAAGATCTACCAATACTTAAAAATGTTTGGTTTGAAGGACAGACTGTACAAATTAAAAGAAGCTTTAGACTGTAACAAAAGTTTGACATGCAGCTTTCACTTTATAGGATAGCAACTCATCCTACATCATCAATTAGTGCCAGCTCCTTAAACAGCAAACCACATCATTTATTACATTACAAATAATTGTTCTGACAGGCATATAAAGAAGATACATTACACAATATTTCTAAAGAAAAAACCCAACTTGTTTCCATTAGATATTTGTCATCACATAATAAATATTACATGTGTATTTTTAAAAATCAGATACATTTCTTAACACTTAATTAATTATATCCGAGTTATTTATTCTGTTTAAACAAATAGTATCAATAGTTGACATTTTCAGTTTTCTTAACCAAAAGGAGATTTTATTACACAGCCTACAATATAGGTAAAAATGGTACTTAAAAACATTAACATTAAATTTTGTGAAACGTTTTAAATAAAAATCCCAGTAATAAAACATATGCTGACACCACTGAATTAACATCTATGTTTTATCTTCGTTGACCCATTAAATTAAGACAAAAACCATCTTAAAACTGTTCATGGATAATTTACAGGTGAATTAAATATTGGTAATAAATGTGATCAAAATAATAAAAAGGTAGTTTAAATATTTATCAAACAAAGCATATTTTACATTTTTGAAGCCCTATTTTATGTTTTTCTAGGTCAACTAAAATATCTAATTTTATGTAAAGATGCTCTAAATTTTCCTCTGTGTTTCAAGTAAAGTCTCTCAGATAAAAATGCCTGTCTATATATATAGGACAATTTCTCAGTGCTATAGACGTCTAGAGACATTGCACAAATAAAATAACATTTTCTCAAAGTTAATACTGTATGAACTTCTTAGGAAGTTTCACAAATAAAACACATTTCTCAAAGTCAATAATATATGGAAAATCTCCATCAGTTTTGAAAAGTCAGTACAATGGATTCTCAGGAAAAGGTCAAAGATATAATTTAAAATTTACCAAAATAAGTGCTATAGATTTCCAGAGAAAAAAACTACATATAATTCAACAACTGATCAATTCAAGATATTTCAAGATATTTCACAGATACATCTGTATCAGTTGTACGAAGACAAAACATGGATTTCTCAAGAATTTTCACACATAAAACTGTGAGTATATATGCAATAGTTATGCTGCACCTGGGACTGTGTGTATTATGGCTTCCACAAACAATAATCAGTACATAAAGCGCTCAGTACCCCACAGAACTCTGCAATGACACACAGACCAAGTGAAACATTTCAAAGCCAGTCTGTCAGCACTCTCTCATTCCCTCAGAAGATGTAACAATTGGAACAGACAAACAAGGTGTTAAACATGAATCTTCTGGTCACAGACTCGACCACAAAGACTTGGCACAAGTTTAGATTGTGTTAATAGGCTGCTAAATGCTCCAACAGAGATCACCAATTGTTTTAGCAGAAAGCCCAAGTATGATGTTGGGATTCCCTCTTGTCTTCAGGGTTTTGAACCGATTCAGCAGAGTTGTGATGATGTCTCATATTCATCTTGCAGACTCACATAAAAATGCTTTGTTTTTTTATGACAACTTTGGGATTAATTTAGCTAAAACAATTTGGGTTCCTTAGACTTATAAGAACTGAAAATATGGGTACATATTTATAGGTTAACCAAAACTGTTTTAGGCAACCCATTACAAAATATAGTTATTATGTAAATATTTATTAGTAATTATTAAATAATGTGCAAACCAAAACTGGATATACCAAACAAGACATGCATTTGCAAGTTACAGTAAATGAATCAATGTTTGTTTATTTTAATAGGCCTGCTTCTTTTCTGACAAAATTAAGAAGAAAAAAATATTGATAAGAGATTAAAATTAGAATTTTAAATAGTAAATTCTGGGAATTTGATGTCAAATGAAATGAGGACTGTCAGCACTCTATAAAGTATAAATTTCATGATTTTAATAAAATTAACTTTGTTCAGATGGATAGACAAAGACAGATGAATGGGTAGGGCAGGGCAGGGCAGGGCAGGGATGGGCAGGGCAGGGCAGGGCAGGGCAGGGCAGGGCAGGGCAGGGCAGGGCAGGGCAGGGCAGGGCAGGGCACTATTAAATCGTAATTCAT
>JAULBS010003541.1:0-11473 GCA_032355785.1 Symmetromphalus regularis | reverse complement strand
TCCAGGCGCGGATGAAGGATTTCTGAAAGGGTGGGTGGGTCCAAATGTGATGGGTGAATAGGACTGGGGGAAAATGGTTAATTTTCACGTCATTCCACTCGTAAAAAAAAAAAAAAATCTTGAAAAGGGAGGGCCCGGTCCCCCTGGATACCCCTCTGGATCCGCTACTAAACTCGTTATCTTTAAAGAAAACCCGCTACCGCCACATTAGCTACTCTTTCCGATTAGCAGTAAGGGATCTTTTAAATGGGCTTTTCCATAGATAGAACAACACATACCAATGTTTTGTGACTGATGGTCTTAGAGAAATCCCGCTACCGCCACATAGGCTATTCTTTCCGATTAACAGCTGGAAATCTTTTATCCAACAGACAAGACAGCTCATACCACGGCCTTTGATAAACCTGTTTTGGACCACTAAGCCTTGTCGAACACTCATTTTGAGTTGGAGCCGGTATCTTGATAAGAAAAATACCATTCCTCGACTAAGATTCGATCCCAGTATCTCCCAGCCGTCTGACATCTTAATCACTGCGCTACCGGTATCGGTTTTCTTTGCATTTCATTTTGTAGGGTTTTTAAAAATTACAGATTTTATTTTAGCAAGATTCTTGTGTCGCCGCGGTAAATAAAAATACTATTTATTATGACTGGTTTTGAATTGCAGAAAATCATATCACCAGTCATTAGTTACATGCGACATACGTGATAGTTTTATAGCCGATATTCATTAACTGAATAGGCCTTTGGGTATATTGTATTTCACAAAAAATGCTAATTCCCTAGAATAATTTTTTCATTTTTTAATTTATCTCGCAAATGTTACTGGATCTCACATGGTCAGTGGGGAAATTAAGTAAAAATGGACCAAAACGTAATTTTATTATTTCATTTCATCTAGTCTATATTGCGTAATCATTAAAAAAATATATATCTATATATATTGGCCTGGAGAAAAACAAAATATCATTAAGAAACCAACAAATAATAATAAAAAAAGTAATAGAAGTTAAAATAAAAACAAAATCTGCATTATCAAAGAGCCTTGGAATTAGTAAGTTTTCGTTCTGTCTGAAGTTAAATATCTCGTCTGCACTTTTATGAAGCCATTAATTCAGTGTTCATCTTGTTGATTACCTTTCAATTCCCATAAGCAAATCTAAGATAGGATCGTCTGGCGTGTAGTCTGAGAATTCTTAATCGAACAAGATCCTACACTTTGAATATTAAACGCGTATGTTGATGTGTTTAAATGCATGACTTACGGTAACCTTTAACCTGTGGTATTTCATTTTTGCTTAACTCAGGATCCGCGACTTAAACAGTTTATTACGCTTTCTGAGTAACGCAGTAGGTCACTATTTCAGCAGCCTAATTCAACTTCTTAATCAGATTGCTCCTTATTCGATTCCACGATCGATCCTATCTTCCCTGACCGATATTTTTAAAGTAATATGTGGAATTCTAATTAAAATGACGACCTGCATCTTGTGTTGTACGAGAAAAATCCATATATCTTTAAGAATTAGTTTGCATGTTACAAGCTGTGGGAGAGAGCACGCAATTAGATACTTTTGTATTTTTTACGACTAATACAAACCTTTTGACCAATGAAACTGGGTTAAGTACCAATATACAGCACATCGCATATTGATGGGATTTTTAATCATCAGTATTGGCTCCAACCCAGAATGACTGCTCCACAAGGCTCAGTTGGTAGGTGTATACCACTTACTCCGACCTGTGGTCCATAACTGGTTTATAAAATGCCGTAGTATGTGCTATCCTGTCTGAACAGTGCATATAAAAAGATCCATTGCTGCTTATTGATAAGAGTAGTTGCATTAGTGTGGCGGCAGCGGGTTTCGTCTCTCTTTCTAATTCTAATCTCTGTCATGGACAGACAGCAAATGAAGCTGAAATGTGTGCTTATGACAGCGTGCTTGAATCTTAATTGGATATAAGCACGGAAATGAATACTAACAAACAATCGCATATCGTGAGTAAAGGAACAAGTTATCAGATTTTTTTTTTTAATTAGAATTACATTTTGGAGATGATATAACTTAATTTTGTACTTAAAGTGTATTACAGTATCTGGTCTTTCTATTTAGGACACAGCTAAATGGGTTAAGATCACGTCATTCGTCACCACCGACATCCACGCAGAACAGAAATTTAGTGAAAATTGCATATGGAATGACTAGCCCTTCACCTACTGAGATTGGCAGTTGAATATGAATGGCTGATAATCTTGTAGCTTAAAGCAATACACTATTTGAATTTGAACCTTCTCTATGCGAAATGGACCTCAGCGCCATCTCAGACTTACCTTGGACATCAGACAACACTCTGATCCTACTGACGAAAATGATCCAGCTTCCCAAAACTGTGATCTTACTAGTCATAGATAAAATGATGGCCAACACATTACCTTATTATGACCTACATACATTTGAGTCGAAACGGACTTAATAACAGACGGTTGTTCTGTTGATGGATGCTAATGGTGTGTCAAGCTGCTTTAACCTTTCAGGGAGCCTCAGTGGTCCATTGGTAGAAAATCGGACTCTCGAGCTCATGAATGTGGTTCAAAACCTGTTGGAGGCTGACTCACACTTGACTACGTGTCAAAATAACCATATATTTGACATCCAAGACTCGATGATTAATAAATCAATGTGCTCTAGTGGTGTTGTTAAAAAAAAACGTTCACCTTTCACACAGTCAATACTTTGATAGTGATTCATAAGTGCAGACCCATGTACTTTTGTCTGTCATCCCCAAGGACACGCCTTGTGTAGAGATACAGTTTAGAATGTAACACTTTAAGGCCCAATTTCTCGTTGACTGTTCAATCATGATGCACAGTTCAACCCATTCTTTTAACACGTGTGGACACAGTTTAAACTAAGAATCGAGGTTGAACTATTGTTGTTCCATAGTGATGCATCTCAAAACCGGACCCTCGTTAAACATGAATTCCCTTAAAAAATTGGACATTACACGTCGTACCGAGACATTAGGATATTTTAACATTAAAGTTTTAGCGGATATCCCTCTAAACTGAACACCGTACAAATAATCCTGTCCCAATGTGTTTATTTAATGTAAATTGTAGCTATTGTAGCCAGATAGTTACAATAACATCAATCATTAAAGTGTGCTAATTCCTTAAACTACCACGACATCCTGTGACGACGATAACAGATTTATCAGACGGCAACAGTAATTAATGCTGGGACTACCGTTACGTGTAGACGCTGGTTTGTGCCACTTAAAGATTTTTTTTTACAACGTGATACATGGGTGCTGCTGACAAATAACAGTTAAGTAATCGGCATTGTCTTTGTTTTCAAGTTGAGTTAGAAATAGGATTACAGCACCTTCACAAACATGACTCATAATTTACTCATCTGTAAATACAAATACAAAACAAATACAAATTACAGATTAAAAGTTACAAATACAATACAGTACAATGACTAACAAAACAACCACGAATTTAATTCATTGTGTGCCTGTTGTTTTAATTAATTATTTCTGTTTTACTGTTTATAAAACTTTATCATTTTAGGTAACTATATACTTTGTTTTTAAAATACATGTATATGTTTGTTTTGTTTCTTTATTTTTTGGTTTTTTTTGTGTGCATAACCCTATTTAATTATTAAACCACACCCACTATTTTATGCATGTACATATTGTATATATTTATGTTTTGTATTTATATTAATTATGCTAATGAGTTCTAAAATTTAAAACAATTAAGAACTTAAACTTGATTTAACAAATTAAGAAACTAAACTCTTTATTTAGCACCATGGATGTCCGGTTTTGAGGGGTTTCACTGTATTTGTGATATAAAGAAGATAGCAGACGACACATTCCTTGAAAGTATTCATGCGCCACCTGCGTGAGATGCAGATAACACTAAGTAGTTTGTCATGAATCTGTTTCAGGAGTGGGAATTATTGGACTAATCTTTAGTTCTCAGACAGATAACCAGTATTTTATAATCACATGTCCAAGTTGAGACGAATCAGCTCAGGGCTACTTTGGAACACAATTACCGCGACACTTAGAAACAGTGGGAGTTTAAACGTTTTCTGATAGACAATCTACCCCCAAGCATTAACGTAAAATGAAATACTGACCCACTTATTAACCACTTATAGAATTTGATGACCCCATAGGGCAATGTTGTTTCACTGACTAACTGAATTTCACACGAATGGCGATACAAAAACATATTTGTCAGTTGTATTACATGCATGAAGACTAATTATTTTACTATACAGCACAGGTTTTCAAATATTTAGTAAAACGAACGAAACCTCGATGGGTGTTCGTATTGATATTTAGTGTAGAAACCCTGCAATTAAGAAAATAATTGCTGCGGAGAAATAGTGTCCACGGCTTTTTCCCACGACAATTTTATACTTTATTTTTAATAATCCTTTTTTTTTTTAGTTCACGGCAGAAAAGTGCTCGCTGAGAATGAAACACTCTGTACACATGATAAGCATAAATTCTTTCTGTATACTTGAGTTTTTTTTTAATATATGCTATTTCTTCCCCATGTTGACCATTTGATAATAATGGATTTGGACGTTTTAAATTTAAATGTTTATATTACTGTCATCAATGTACAAACATAAATAACAACATTATATGTATCAATATTAAAACTATTGTTTTCAATTTATTATTTTGATTTGTTTTAGATCTATTCTTTTACGGCAACTGTTTTCGCGTTCTACTGTTTTTATTCATGGTCATTAACTTATTAGGATGGGTATAAGTATATTGCAGAACGTTTCATATTTATTGGTTTTATACGACCTTACATAAAACAATACAAGACACGTGTTTATTCGAGATCATTGTTAATTTATCAGATACACAAACTCGGTTGAGTCGATGTTCAATTAGTTTGAGCCTTTTTGCCACTGATCTGGAGATTCATCGTTTAGAAAACTGCAAAAATGTTGATTAGATATAGGAATAAGGGTATTTCGAAACATAATAGTAATTCTTCGTCGTACTTGCTCTGTTCCGATATGTTAAGTTGAGCCTTTCAAATATAATTATGTTGTAGTTAGTTATACATTCAATTTGTAAATTCAGAACACGAAAACTCTTCCAGACAAACAATTGTTTCCCAACAACAGTAACACTTAGTGAATTACTTTTATAATTATTTTGCTCAACACTGTATTCATTTTCAGTCTTTTGAGGATAGTATTGTCTTGTGACAGACTGAAACATTCAAGGCATTGCATGGTGAGCATTACAATTAGACCGACTCCTGGATGGATATGATCCAACTATAGCTATCATTTAGATTTGGAATTTTCTATTACTAACGTTTAATAATGTAACATCTGGGTCTCCGTTCTGCACAGCGTCACTTTTGTTTGACGAAAATAGGCGGAGCTCCACACTTTCAGGAGGACATAGATTAGAAGAACACAGAATTTCTTTTGTTACAAAATGATTTACATTGTCTGTTACAGCAGATGACGTGGTTTGTTTGTTTGAAGTGAAGTCACTGGAATGACGTGAGCACGAACCTGTGGGAGATGTAGCATCGGAGAAATTCTTTTGATTATCACTGGGTAAATCCACAGATGACGGTACCTGTATTTCTGAACACATTACTGTTTTAAGAGAATGACCATTTTGATCACAAACACAGAAGTATTGTTTTTTAGGCACAGATGATAGTGGAATATCCTCATTCTTTTTCGGCACTATGAAGTCAGATACCAGATCAGATGAACAATTCGTCATAATGCCATTTGTCATGTGACGTATCTGAAGCGACGGCGAGGGCGTGGTAGATGACTTTTGTATTGTTTGAAGGTCAGCACGACTGGCCGTTTGCGCATGCTCACTTGGACGTCTGCTGCCGTAAAGCATTGCGTCCCCACCATTACAACAAAGATGGCGAACTGCCACACGAAAGGAATGGTTCGTCGCGAAATAGATGATGACGTTCCAAAAACTGTTACTCAAGGCCAACCAAGTAAATGAAAAATCCAATAATAACGGAATCTGTACCTTTGCCACCGCCATAATTAACTGAGAAATGGTCCATGGTGTGACGGCGATGAAAAAGCCTAGAGTAACGAGACCTAGTGTCTTGGTGGCTTTCAGGTGAAGCAGACGTACGGCGCTGAGATGTTCCTGGAATGAAAGCAATTGCATTAGAAGACAATTACATTAAAGTTAACATTATACTTCATAGAATTCTGTTACAAAAACCATTAGCTTAGGGTATTGTAAATTAAATTATTTTAGAGGCTAATTTAATATTTCTAACATTTTATTAGGGTATAGGAATATTCACGAACGGAGAGTACACAAACATATACACCATCATGGGCATCAGCATCAACATCGGTATTAGTATTAGGAATACCACCACTACTCCTACCACCACCACTACAATAATAATAATCATCACCACTACTACCATGATAATAATAATCATCACTTTCGTCATCATAACCAACGATATAGTCATTGCCACCAACGTTATCATAATAATATGAATCATCACCATCGTCATCTTTATTAACGATATCATAATCATCCTCATCGCCATCATAATCATGAATATATCACCATCTCTTCTATCTGTGTTATCTTAATGGATTTAAAAATTAATAGGATATGTCTGTGCTTCGAACATTTGCTTTTAGCGTATCAGTAAAACAGTTGCTCTTAAGATGCTTATGCCATAAACAAACTATATGAATCAGCAGGAATAATGCATGATATCGTTGGAACGTAGATCGCAGATGATAGACTGAAGGCAACCAGTTAAGAACTATGGGATATTCTGCTTTTTCAAAGCACAGTTGACATGGACACTTGAGCAGATGACGTAAATATTTCTCAAATAATCTTATTACCAATTACAATTTCAGGAAAATCCGAAAGAGTTAAGTATTAAGTCTGATAAATGACGTAATTGATGCATTCAGAATCGAACTTCATAACTCTAAAACATATTAATAAACAGAACTTTGATGATAAATCACCATTAAAATAATTTGATCCTTTCAACAATAATCTTCCAAAACAGTATTGATGTTTTTTTTGTTTGTTTTTTAAACTTGAAATTTTCTTTGAATTGTTTCAATTTCTGTTTAGCAAAAAATACATATTTGATCGTCTTGTGAAAGGTGAAATTTAGTTTGTAATTTATATAACGAATGACATGAACGGATTTTCACTTGACGGTGTCACAGTATCCTCCAATGTTAAACGAACACATTACATACACTTTCTTACAAAGAGACGCAATGTTTTTGAAACAAAAAGAACCCAATCTGGTTGACATAAATACATAATAAGTTGTCTGCATAACATAATGACGATATTACAGAGAAAAGGGCAGAAATCAAATCATGGCTTCTACCCGACAACACGATGCAAGTAAAGGAAAGTCTGTTTTATTTAACGACGCCTCTAGAGCGCATTGGATTTTATCTTATCATCGGCTATTGGACGTCAATCATATGGTCATTCTGACATATTTATTTACAGAAAACCCGCTGCCGCCACATAGGCTACTCTTTCAGATAAGCATCAAGGAGTCTTTTATAGGCACCATCCCACAGACAGGACATCACATACCACGGCCTTGGTGAACCAGTTGTGGGTCACTGGTTGGAACGGAAAATAGCCCAAACTGCAAATGGGTCCACTGAGAAGGATCGATCCAATGACTGACTTGTTCACAGGCTGACACGCTACCGTTTGAGCTACATCCCGCTCTCGCAACAAGGATGAATGCTAGTCCATCATTTAAGAGAGAGTACAGGAAGCATATTGCTAAACTGTGGAACCCACGGCTGGTGGGTACTGGGGTCAAATCTCAGTAGTGGAGGTATGGAAATTGTAATCTCAGTATCGGCTTCCACCAAGAGTGAATGTTCCGCATGGTTCAGTGGGTAGGTGTATATCACTTACTGGTTTATTAAAAGCAGTGGTTTTTGTTATCCTGTCTGTGGGATAATGCATATAAAATATCCATTACTGCTAATCGGTAAGAATAGCTTCATTAGTGTAGAGGTTTTTGTCTCTCTTACTAACACTAACCTCTGTCCTGAACAGACAGCAGATGAAGATGAGTTATCTGCCCATAACAGCGTGCTTAAACTTTATTTGGATATAAGCATAAACACACACACACACACACACACACACACACACACACACACACACACACACACACACACACACACACACACACACACACGAAATCATTAATGTTTTTTTTAATGTAATTCTCTTTTATATTGAAGAACATTCCTTTTAACTTAGCGTATAAACAGTAACTTCTCGGGTATATTATTTAGAACATATTATTTAGGATATGTTCAATCTTTGCGATTCAAAACCTTCAGAGGTCATCATGCTTTGACTTTGTCACAGTATCTCTTGAATTGCCTCCTTAAGTTATATGGCTTTGAACCCAATAACAACCATGCCATTTGGAACTCTGTCACAGTACAAGACAGACAACTAGGAAGAAACCTAAGGCTGACTAACAGATCAGGATTAGCTATTTATATTTTTCACACGTCACACAAGGTTTCTTTGACGAATACACAACTCAACGTTTAATTCCACTGGACAATGAAGACTTCGTTGACCAGTTTCCACTTAACTGTTCATCAAGTAAATGGCAAGTCTGGGAGTAAATGAATTTATTTTAGTATCACTCCTAAACAGAAAACTTCCAGGATCAAATAACCAGCGGACGTTAGCTAGACTAGTGTTTGCGCTTCATGTTAAATCCAATGCGGACGAACGTTTAAAACCAGTGAAATCCAAACGAAGTGCTCGCGAAGGCTTCTATGCCATTAATGCAAGACTGAATTGGGACATCAAAAGCGTACCTTCATCATAGATAGTTCCATTCCCCCCTGCAGCTATGGTGAATAACAGTAGCACTACCGATTCTCCAATTATAGAAATATATTGAAATGCGTAAAAAGTTTTTGCACTTTTATTAAAGTTTAAACACTACTGTGATACTTAAAGCTGGCGTGTTGTTAAATAAGCATTACTTTCCATGTACATGAACAGTAACAGTATATGTTATAACCTGTTGCAGAGCTAGCTATTTTAATCACAAACACTATAAAAAAATGTATATATAAAGATATGCATGTTCATATTTATATATATAGGATATTGTTTAAAATTAAAATAATATGTTAGATGATGAACTATATATACAATATGTCTTAGTTTGGATTTGTTTTCATTTGTATATAAAGAAACGAAAACAGATAATGAATAGAAATTAAAGGTAAAATTAGAAGATATTTGTTTATAAAATCCACCTACAAGAACAAAAACAATCAAAACAAATGAAACTTACATCTGCTTAAAAATAATTGAACATGACAATAAGCGTGTGTGTGCGCGCGTGTGTGTGTCTGTGTGTATGTATGTATGTGTCTGTATGCATGTGTATGTATGTATGTATGTATGTGTGTGTGTGTTTGTGTGTGTCTCTGTGTGTGTGTGTGTGTGTGTGTGTGTGTGTGTGTGTGTGTGAAATAATAAATTGTAGGTCGATTTGGTCTGTAACATGTCAGAAACTACCTTTGAGACGTATCTGTACGTTCCATTTGGTATTTTAAAGTAATAGAATAGAATACTACACTTTTGCTTGTTAGAGACCATTTATATCCCAACACACATGATTGCGCTTGTCACTTATGTTTGAAAACCATTCGATGTAAAATAAATGGTATCCAACAAGCATACGTTAAGTATTCTCTACGCACCCAAAATGGTACTTCAATATTTAGCAACGGACACGAATCTTCTAATCAAATCTGTAATCGACTTTTATAGCCGCTCGGAGAAGTGATAAAACTAATGTAATACAGCTGATTATCTCTTACTGCAGTATGGTTTAACTGTGCCATCAATATTAATGTTGCAAGAAGCCATATTGCACCTGTCATACCATTATAATGATGCCACTTTGATCTGCTGCTTTGTCATTACCTGCAATGGACGGCCGAACCCCATATAACTGCTGGATACCCTGTGTTGTTGTCAATCATACTGATTGTAAGAGCAGTAACTGAGCTAAAAACAAGTTTGTAAACAAATAATAAGGTCACGGAAGGTCAAGGTCTTCAGTTTGATGGAATCTAGACATTTCTGCTCAGAAAAGGTACTTCTAAAAATAATAAATAAATGAAATAAAAACAGCTCTTTTTTTTCTCGTGATTTGTGTGGTGGGTGGGAATCTGGGTGGGCGTCGTGCTGCGACACCAGCTCTCGTTAGATACGGCCCTGAAAATATAACAGATCCTTAATTATTTTTTTTTTATTTTTTTTTTTCATGGTTATTTTATTATTATTATTAGAAATTGTATGTCTCACGAATATTCATTGTTGGAGGAAAGTTCATCAAGAGTCTCAAGATTCTTTGATTTCTGGAGACGTGTTATAAAAACAATTTGGTCATTCTGACATATTTCTTTAGAGGAAGCCCGCTGTGGCCACATAGGCTACCCTTTCCGATAAGGAGCAAGGGATCTTTTATATGCACTTTCCCACAGACAGGATAGCACGTACCACGTCTTTTGAAGAACCATTTGTGAACCATGAAACACAAACTGCAAATGGGTCTTCTTAGAAGGATTGATCCGATGACCGACCGGTTCACAGACGGACACGCTACCGCTTGAGCTACATCGTGCTCTTACAAACAAACAAAAAACCAGACATATTTTCTAGAGCGATTATCGTATTGTCGATTTGACTAGAGTCGTTAAAAGTGTAAAGTAAACATTTTGATGGCAATCTATGACGCCGGCAGCACCAGTCAACATCTGATATGAACATGACTCTGTTAATCAATGAAATCAACAATGTCTGAAGATAACAGTTACTAGGAGTTCAAAGTGTTGCAGAACAACCCAGTTCTGTAGCTACGCACAGATCTATGGAACTTTCGAGACGATGCCCAAGATATATGTTCGGTTTTGGTAGAAATCAGATGGATACATGTTTTGAAGTATGCTGTTTGCAAAACATTCAGTATTAAATGACTCTTCAAAAGAATCATTTATGTGCACAATTGCGTTTATATTCATAGGAATATAGAAATTTATTAAAGCTTAATAGTTTATAATTCATGTTAACTATTTGTTTTGCAGATAACATTGCTAAATTCAAGATCTGTGTTATTAGCGGGTATCATCTGTGAATCAAGTACTCTCTCTCTTTCTCTCTGTCTCCGTTTCTCTCTCTCTCCGTTTCTCTCTCTCTCGCTCTCTCTCTCCGTCTCTCTCTCTCTGTCTGTTTGTCTCTCTCTGTCTCCGTCTCTCTATCTGTCTGTCTGTCTGTGTGTCTATCTATCTATCTATCTATCTATCTATCTATCTATCTATCTATCTATCTATCTATCTATCTATCTATCTAT
>JAULBS010003520.1:0-11475 GCA_032355785.1 Symmetromphalus regularis | reverse complement strand
TCCATCATGGAGTTAAGGGGAAAGAGTCCATCATGGAGTTAAGGGGAAAGGGTCCATCATGGAGTTAAGGGGAAGGAGTCCATCAAGAAAGTTTTAATTTATTAAAATGTTTCTAACATGGATGTCCTTTCAGTGTTACATAATTATTAAATAGCCACGTTATTTCTTTCTTTCTTATGACATCAGTTATTATTTCTTATTTGGGAGCAGGATGTAGCTCAAGTGGTAGCATGTCTGCCTGTGAAGCAGTCGGTCATCAGATCAATCCTTCTCAGTAGACCCAATTACAGTTTGGGCTATTTTCCATTCCAACAGTAGTCCACAACTGGTTCATCAAAGGCCATGGTATGTGCTGTCCTGTCTGCGGGAAAGTGTATATAAAAGACCCCTTGCTGTTTATTGGAAAGAGTAGGCTTTGTGGCAGCAGTGGGTTTCCTCTAAAAGATCTGAATTTATTAAAGGGATACTGAAGTCTACAGGGTTCCATATAAAATGGATTAATATATTTACAATGTACTAGTTAAAAATGTACATAAAATATCTTTGTACTTAAAAACATGTTTTACCGTGTATAAGAGTAAGAAACGGAACTTCAGTTTGCAAGAACATTGTCATACTGTTACGTCACGCCTGAACAAATCATGTGTGAAACTGTTAATGGTCGCATGATAGCAGCTCTTTTCACTGAATGAGGTTGTTATTACATCTTTGTTCACAAGAAATCACATTTTTATGAATGGAAACATTATTATATTTGTATTACAATTCGTGCCGAAAAAAATCCTCCAAATTAAACCAGAAATGTGTAATCACTAACTTCAAAAACTGTCATCTGAATGATGTACGCAATCGACACTCGACGTTTCCCGTAGGCCTAGTGTTTTTCAAAATTACACCAGGGACAAAATAGTTGGCATTTTATAATAAACATTGTCTATAAATAAACTACATTTTCACTTAATAAACAAGCGGGTTACGATTTTTTGCTAATATAATTAAATAAAAATAAAAAGTTGGAAATTGTTGTTTTAGTCAGTTCCGATTCTCATTTTGAGCATGTGCTCGATTTTCTTTGTAAATTTCTCCATTTTTCAAGAACACATTCTTTAATTTGTTTTACTTTTATTTATTTCTATTTTATTTGTTTCTTTAACTACATGTATGCCACAAGAGCTCATTCATTTATTAATCACCAGTTATTGGAAGTCAAACATTTGGTAATTTTGGCATTTAGTCAAGTCACAAATGTGAGCCAGCCAGCCAGCCAGCTAGAGTGTTTTCAAGGAAGGATGCAGGACACTTGGGTCACCTTTGACATTGTACAATTTCAATTTTTCTCAGTATAACTTGGTATTATGTATTTTCCATTTTACCATCAATATTGCCTATTTCCTGATATCAGATACTTTCTTTTACATCTCCTTTGGCCTGAAAGTGATGCACGAACACCAGCAACCCCCGAAATTCCAGCAACCCCCCAAATTGACCGTGGCAATCGACAATGACTGAAGATTGCTGCTGAGGTTTTCATTCTCTGCAGTACTTGTTTTGCCGCAGACTAAAAAATGTTCTTCTTGTTATTAAAAATAAAGTATTATTTATGCTAAAATAGCCGTAGAAACTATTTCTCAACAGCATTTATTTTGCCTTGGACATTTTCTTAATTGCAAGTTTTGCACCAGTCTCTCTTTCCTAAACGTCGAATGTTGCCTTTCAATTCATGGTAAAATATCCGCTAGGTGATGAGATTGATTCACTATCACTATTTAAAAGTTCAGGATCAGATATAAACGGTTGGTAAGCCATCTAATAACGCAAACAAAACTATAAACAACACTAATGCAAAACCAAAATGAATCTTTCCAATACACGTGATACTATTTTCTCTTTGTTATTGTTTGGGTCCTATGTCACAAACTGCATCACACAGCTTTCTTGCGCATAAGTCTTAAATATACCCGTGTGTTACAAATAGTTTCGTAAAATCAGCGCATTTCTTAAAATCTTCACGTTTTATAAAACGTGTTGATGTTTTTTATTTAAAAATTTGCATTTTGCAGAATTTAGTAAAACCACTGCACATGAATCATAAAATTGTATGCCTCAATTTGTAAAATTGACTGACCACTTTCGTAAAATTTGGCAAAATGCACATTTTTCAATAAAAAAACATCAATATGTTTTACGAAATGCACTGTTTTTACAAAACTATTTGTAACAACATGTGATAAAGAGTCCGTGTTAGTATTGATCATTAATCCTAAACTCAGGTGCATATTAAATTTTTTATTGCCTCATTCTTGTTTTCTGGAAACCATTAATCCATTTTATATGCAGCCCTGTAGACTTCAACATTTCTTTAAAGATTGTATAAAACAGTTGAATAGCCATACTCGCCTTTTACAATTTGATCTTGTTAAACTGAAGACTGATGCAATAGATTTGCATACCATTCGGTCGACGTAACCTGCCATTTTCATTGATAATGCTCCAGATTTTCAGATTTTTCAGTGTGTATCCTGTTATGAAATGGGTATAGAAAGGTTACATGACTATGTTCTGCTCTAGTACACAAATCAACAAGTGTAAGCAACTGCTCAGGGAACATATTCAGTATGGTTTTGACAATCACTGCAAATTGTAGAGATCGCTAAACACATGTCCAACCCCTGACAATTGACTGCATAAGTCAACAATGCCATTGAGATTACTGCAGAGTTTTTCATTCTCCGCGGAACTTTTTTTTTGCCATTGACTAAATTTTTTTCAAGGGTTGTTTTTTTTGCAATTGTTAATCATGTTATTGACCCTATCCCCAGAAGGAATTAAAAAAACTTTTGTTATTAAAACGATACAAAAATACCTGGCCTATTCAGACGAAAGCACATGAAAACCGCTTTACATCAATACATGTATGACCCTACATGTGTCAGTGTTACACATCATGTAGAAATGGAGGTATAGTATTTCCTGATGCTCGAAATCATGTAATAATAAGGGAGGGAAAGGGTATGAACACACAATGGCAATCTGCCGTAAAAGGAATAAACATGTACTGCTTTTTCACCGAGGTATAACTTGTATAGTTTTAGCCGCAGATTGAACATAATTGGGTCTGTCATCCTTGATCAAATTAAGTTAAATTATAACAATTATAATTCCTTCAGTAAAAATTACATAGTGATCAAAACATCTTTTGGTATTTTACTTTTATAACGTTCAAGTTAATTTAAGCTTAAACCCTTTGAGTTTTCTCTCTAGAGGTATGAATACCCCCTGACTTTTGTACAAGGAGGTCAGAATGCCCTCATTTTTCATGAGAATGTGGAACAGATTGTGTGACTAGAGTAATGTCAATAAAGATGAATAATACCACTGTCCACCTGTGAACCACTTGGTCGTCAGATTGATCCTTCTCAGTGGACCCAGTTGCTGTTTGGGCTATTTTCCATTCTAGCCAGTAGTCCACAACTGGTTCATCAAAGGCTGTGGTATGTGCTGTCCTGTCTGTGGAACGTGCATATAAAAGAACCCTTACTACTTACAGAAAGAGTAGCCTATGTGGCGGCAGTTGGAATGAAATGTGCAATAAAGTTTATCTCATCTATTCTTCTCCTCCTGCTACTCCCCTCCCCTCCTCCTCCCATCTCCTCTCATCTTCCTCTCCTCCCCTCCTCTCTTCTGTTCTGTTCTGTTCTCATCTCTTCTCTTCTTATCATCTTTGAGCACCAAAGAAAGGATTGTTTGTTTAATGACATCCCTGCACATTGTTTATTCATCAGCTATTGGATGTCAGACATGTGGTGTTTTGTCACTCAGAGCTACTGCCACATAGGCTGCTCTTTCTGATTAGCAGCAAGGGATATTTTATATGGACTTTTCCATACACAGGACAGCACATACCAGGCCTGCACAAATTTCATGAACGATTGTTTCGTTCATGCATCGGTAATGAAAATAGATTTTTTGCCCCACTGTCTTGAACCACTGTCATCGGCTTGAGAGTCTGACATTCTATGGCAGGACCATTGGGGCTCATTGTTTGATCCCATGAGCAAAGCACCTTAGGTGATTGCTTTACTGAATAAACAAGAAAGAAATTTTTTTTAAAAAGGAAAGAAAGAAAGAAAATGTGTAATTTCTGTTTTGGTTCATATTTACATAAATTATAATGATTTTGTCCTTCTGCTGAAGTTGGTCACAAGAAACGATTATTCCTAATTCATTATTATTTCTGACTTTAATGAAACTTTAACCTTTATGTGACTGACATCTGAATGTATGTCATACATCTATTTTTAATTGATGTTTTTTTGTTTTGGTCAGGCTGATGTTGACCTTGCTGTGAAAGCAGCAAGAGATGCTTTCCGACTGGGATCACCATGGAGACGGATGGATGCATCAGAAAGAGGCAATCTGATGTACAAATTGGCAGAACTCATGGAACGTGATGCAGTTTATCTTGCTGTAAGTAGAGATGGATTTAGCAGTGGATGTCTTGACAGTCCCCACCTCTTGCCCACTTAGTTTGCTGGAAAATGTCTTTCAAATAATAATAATAAAAAGATTGTTTGTTTAACCTTTAGACTACTGAATTCTTTTAAGAGTTACTTCCCCAAAAAACTGGATTAATTTTGAGAAAAATCAGTTTGAGAGGCATCTCATTTTGGTCAAATGTTTTAAATTTAAAACTTAACAAAACAATAAAATAATAAGGTATGAACAAATTAATATTATTTTTGGGTTTTGAAGGGCTTTTTTTGTAGGTGCACGACTTTCGGACTAGAAATGTGTAAAAATAAACAAACAAAAAACCGTAAACCATGCTTGGTAGTTCGTATTTAATAATTTATGATCGGATCGCTCACATTCAACACCATATTCTTGCCCTCACACTCAGTGTCGTTCCAATTTTTTATTCAGAATCAAAATCCTTACCTTCAGTAAACCCCAAACTAATATTTATTCCCAATTAGCTTTAAAAATCTGCCATTTGCAATTGGGATCATCCTGTGTATATAGGTATTGCGTCATTTCCTCTCATAATGCTTTTAAGCAACAGGAAATGCTGTTTAAAGGGCCAGTTCGAATGGCGACATATGTCGCCTCCAGTATTTAACAGTTTGCATGACGTCGGCGAGATAAGTCGCCTGCAGTGTCCTGAAGGTTAATATTTGAAACTAAATAATATACTCCAAACCCTCCATTCCTCTACTGAAGGTTAATAAATCAGTGTGCTCTAGTGGTGTTGGTAAACAAAACAAATAAAAAGAACCCATATTTTTAACATAATTTACCTGTTTCCACCCATTAAAAAATATATATATAATAAAAAATAACATAAAATAAAACCACAACACTTTGTTATGAATGTACTAAACACTTGAGAATTAAAAAAAACCCACCTTTATCACCTTGGCTTAATTGTATGAACCATTGGTTCCCAAACTTTATCGGGTGCCACCCCTTGGCTCCCAGGCCACATCCCTTGTACCCTCCCCCCAAACATACGTGTTTCTTAAGTGTTTGTGACTTAATTTTTTAAAGAAATAAAACAAATTATTACTTGGTTCTACCACCCCCTACTGCCCCCTTGTTCCTCACAGCCCCCTGGATCTTTTCACCACCCACTTTGGGAATGACTGGTTTAAACATTAACTAACTTACAATTCCCCCCAAAAATAAATTAAAAAACGGTTTTTGAAGCCTTATTAATATAAACTAAACTATTTATGTAACAACAACCCCTTCCACCACAGCACTGAAGTTAACATCGGCTATTTGGAGTTAGATAAATAAAAATATATATTAAAACTTAAATTAAAACAAACCAATGGTTATCATGGGGTGTAAGTTCAAAACTTTACTTTCTCTAAAAGTATTTAATTTTGTTTGGTTGGTTTGGTCTAAAAGTATTTAAAAGAGAAATATCATAACCATCGGTTATTTTAACCTTGATTTGGCAGCCATACTCAGCCGTCTATCACAGTAATATAAAGATGTCTGTGTTGGTGTTGAACAAAAGTTGGATAAAAGCGGGAAAAAGAAGGTCTCTGTATTTTCCTGCAGACGTTGTTTGCCTTGCGTCTGCTTCTGTTGATAATGTCAACTTAACTTGGCTTAGTCTGTGTAGGTATCTCCGATGTTGTAAACACTCTAAAAATATAAATACATTTTAATATATGAAAGAAATAATATGTATTATGAAGTAATGTAGTTTTAAAATATATAAATACATTTTAGCAGAGTTCTTGTGAATCTTGAATGTGTTTGAATTTCAGGTTTGTTGATAAAAGTGTGTGAAAATCTTTAATTTCTGACTTATCTGTTCCAAAACAAAAAAAGGACCCCAATTCTCTGCCTCCCTTGTTGACTACTGTTGTCAAGGTATCTTGACAGACATGACACCATTAGTTACAGTATATACAGTACACAGTACCTTCAGTTAATTAACATTTCCTGCCATTTTATACAGGTGAATAACTGGAGATAAAGTTAAAACAAAAGGAAAGACAAATTGTGTACTTCTCAGCAATTTCCATCTAAAAACCTGTGGATGACTGGCTCTTTTGATGATAAAAAATGTGGTTGAAACTTGCAAAAATTACCTTCAAAGTCTTTGAAAAGTCTTTATTTTTTATTAAGAAAAAGGGATAAGAACCCTATTTAATATGTGAAAAAATATAACATTATATACTAATATAATTTTTACCAAAAAAATATAAATATTTTTAAATATATGAAAAAAATAATAAAACTTACTATGAACTAACATATTTTATGTTGTTTTAAAAAAATATATATATATGTATTTAACTATATGAAGAAAAATAAAATGTGTTTTGAAAAAATATAAATGCACTTAAATATATGAAAAAAATAAAACATTAGGCACTAATATAGTTGTGTAGATTTTTACAATTTTTATGTTATCTTGAAAGAATATTTGCTATGTAGATTTTTACAATTTTTATGTTATCTTCTTGAAAGAATATTTGCTATTTAGATTTTTACAATTTTTATGTTATCTTCTTGAGAGAATATTTGCTATGTAGATTTTTACAATTTTTATGTTATCTTCTTGAAAGAATATTTGCTATGTAGATTTTTACAATTTTTATGTTATCTTCTTGAAAGAATATTTGCTATGTAGATTTTTACCATTTTTATGTTATCTTCTTGAAAGAATATTTGCTATGTAGGTTTTTAAAATTTTTATGTTATCTTCTTGAAAGAATATTTGCTATTGGGGGTTCATACAATAGTTAAATTAAAAAGTATAAAATAAATTGGAGTACAGTGCCGATTTACAATAAGATAAACTGTACACAATATATATATATATATAATATAATAAATACAACTATGGTTAATGTATCTTAATATTTTCTGCATCCAATTTTATACCAATTTCACAATAACTTTTACATTGGATTTTTTGTTGCTGTTGCAAATTTCGAGGACTAACAAAAATCTAATATTTTATTCTGCTTGACCTAAAGTCTAGACATAAATCTTAAACAATGTTAGAGGATTTAACTGGATGCAGTATGTTTGTCTTGAATGCAACCAGACTTAGTTTAGTTAAGATGTGGCAAAAAGACTGAGAATAATTTTTTGTAAATCGTCATTATTTTAAAGAATTTCAGGAAATATTTTTTATTTTTTTAATGACATCACTAAAGCATTTATTAATCATTGGCTATTGGATGTCAAACATTTGGTAATTTTAACACCTTGTCAAGTGTGAACCAGCCTTAAACAGGGTTTGAACCGCTGTCCTCAGTTTGAGAATCCAGATTCCTACTAATGGACCATTGACATTCACTTAAATAAAACAAAAAATAATTTTCTGATACAATGTTTCCTTTTATAATACTTTTTTTTTGTTAGTCTAAAGATCATATTAATTTAGAAATTAGTATATATAAGTATAGAAGAAAGAAAGAAAAAAAGAAGTTTTATTTGCATTACACCCACATACGGGGATAGCAAAACATATGACAGTCATTATTTATAGATGTATGTATACTGGGCTCAACTGAGATTTGATCCAAGTACCTACCAGTTATAAGTCTAGCAGCTTAACCACAGTGCCGCAGAGGCCCATTTGTGTCTGTACACAACACATTAGCATTGTCTCCAGACCCGCATAACTTGTGAACAACCCTGATTGGCTTTCATCTGCTTTGATACATTGAATTCCTGACAGCTTCACTCTGACCCACTGACCAACTGACCACCTGGCCGCCAGACAGAGCACCTGACTGATTTATGACCAGCATATGCTTGAGGCTGCTTTGAGGTATTCTGAGGTCCTTACGCAGCTGGTACACTGAATACAGGTCATCTGAGGTCAGTGTACTGTCCAGTAGGCCACGGTAGTGCAGTGGTTTAGCTATCGGACTCATGGCTGGTAGGTACTGAGATCATATCTTAGTTGAGGCATGGAATTTTAAATATCAATATCAGCTTATACCCATAGTGAGTGCTCTGCAAGAATAGGTGTATACTACTTTCATTTACCAGTGGTCCTCAAAGGTGGTGGTACAAGCCTGGAAATAATTTTTTGAGACGTGCCTGTCAAAATGTCCAAAGTCAGTAAATTTGTGCCGGTCAAACATGAAAACGTACCTGTCACCAAATTAAATTGAAATTTATCAAATTTAATATTGAAATAAATACATATCAAGTTTTAAAAGTACAGGAAGCGGAGTTTTGTGCCCAGGACAGCCTGCTGAGACATAAACATTAAAAAACTGTCCACTCAGTTGATACAAAAAGAAAAGTATTGATTGTTTAAAGATATGCCAGCACATTGTTTATTCAGCAGCTATTAGGTGTCAAACATGTGCCTAATTAAAAACTTTAATTTTGAAGTATCATTTAAACAAAAATCTGCCAGTGTTTACTTTTTTTCAATAGGTCAGGTGCAGATGCAGGATTTCTGAAAGGCGGGTGTCCAAATGTGATGGGTGAATAGGAAATAATTGTTAATTTTCACGTCCTTCTACCAGGAAAATGTAAAAAACAATTAAAATATGAAAAAGGGGGTGTCCATACTTTCCGGACCCCCTCTGGATCCGCTACTGTAGGTGTACATTATTTACCACTACATAAATTTGAAGGTCACACTGTTTTTAGCACTTAAGGATAGAAATTGTTGTTAGACATTTAAGTGCAGGCGTACTACATAAATGATGGACTTGTCTAGCTTTTATCAAGATTCATCTTGTAAAATATGATGTAAGAAAATTGGCTGACTGTGCACACAGCTGATACGTCTGCTACAGCGGGGAGATGTTGATGTAAGTGCATGCAGCTGCTGTGCATGTTTGAACATGGAGTGGGTCGTAGCTTGGTGGTGTGGAGTGTGGGTCTCGCGGCAGAGTGTGGGCCTTGTGGTGGAGCATGTGTCTCGTGGCAGTGTGGGCCTTGAGTGGGACTCAAACTCTTGCTTTAGAACCGAAAGTGTGTAAGTCTGGGTTTGGCACTTGCTGGTATCACTGAATGCCCCTAAGTGAGCTACATCTGGTGCACAAAGGGTGTGTGAAGGTTTCTGGAGCTATCCCACATTTATCTTGAAATCGAAAGATATTCCACATAAAACTTGTGTCTAGGTGAGAAGCACTTTTTGGCCCTTTTCTCCATTACCTGCTACCCCAACTTACACCCTTTTGGTTCTGAAGCAGTAACTTATTAATCTGTAAGCCCATGCCTTGAGTGGGATTCAAACCCAGTCCATGCCAGCCTTGAAAGTAATGATCTAACCTATCTGCCACAAGACTGCAACAGCTGTTACCGGTGTGTCTGGTATAGTGGGTGTATGTTTATATTACTTGGCTCAGGTGGTGCAGTTCACTTTTATATTGAGTTATCCCACACACTAATATCCATGTATTGTCATGGAGACTGGTTCAAACTAGTTCACTTTTATATTGAGTTATCCAGCACAGTAACATCCACGTATTGTCATGGAGACTGGTTCAAACTAGTTCACTTTTATATTGAGTTATCCCGCACAGTAATATCCACGTATTGTCATGGAGGCTGGTTCAAACTAGATCGCTTTTATATTGAGTTATCCAGCACAGTAATATCCACGTATTCTCATGGAGACTGGTTCAAACTAGTTCACTTTTATATTGAGTTATCCAGCACAGTAATATCCACGTATTGTCATTGAGACTGGTTCAAACTAGATTGTTTTATATTGAGTTATCCAGCACAGTAATATCCACGTATTGTCATGGAGATTGGTTCAAACTAGATCGCTTTTATATTGAGTTATCCAGCACAGTAATATCCACATATTGTCATGGAGACTGGTTCAAACTAGTTCATTGGCAGATCAAGGAACTTTGAAAGGGATAGGGGTCGAAAGTAATTAAGTGTGAGCCAGCCTCTGACTGGATTTGAACCAAGTTCTTCAGCTTGAGAGTCCAATATCCTACCAGTGAAGCTCTCTTTTTCTTCATCGATTACTTCTTCTTCTTTCCATTTTCTTCTGTTTCTCCTTTTCATTTATTAGCTACAGTTCACTCTGTAAGACTAGCTCTGGAAACTTTAAAATTCTCCCTTTAGATGAGATGCATTTCTTATCAGACTGGTGAAAATTCTTTCGTTATTCCCCTCTCATTGTTTCATTTCATACCAGTTGACAAAAATTTATCAAAAATCATTCCTATTTTATTGCTTTATTTTTCAATTAGTAGCATTGTAAATCTGTGAGTCTTAGATTAAAACTATGAGTCAGGAAATCATTTAGTAACTTAGTAAGGATTCCTGTGAGTCTATGATTAAAACCAGGAGTCAGGACATCATCTAATAACTTTGTAAGGATTCTTGTAAGTCTCAGATTAAAACCACGAGTCAGGAAATCATTTAGTAACTTTGTAAGGATTCCTTGAGTCCCAAATTAAAAACCACGAGTCAGGAAATCATCTGGTAGCTTTAAAAGGATTCCAGTTAGTCCCAGAGTCGTGAAATGACCTAATAACTTAGTAAGGATTCCTGTGAGTCTCGGATTAAAACTATGAGTCAGGAAATCATCTAGTAGCTTAGTAAGAATTCCTGTGAGTCTCAGATTAAAACTACAAGTCAGGAAATCATCTAGTAGCTTAGTAAGGATTCCTGTGAGTCTCAGATTAAAACTATGAGTCAGGAAATCATCTAGTAGCTTAGTAAGGATTCCTGTGAGTCTCAGATTAAAACCAGGAGTCAGGAAATCATTTAGAAGCTTAGTAAGGATTCCTGTGAGTCTTAGATTAAAACTATGAGTCAGGAAATCATCTAGTAGCTTTGTAAGGATTCCTGTGAGTCTCAGATTAAAACTTTGAGTCAGGAAATCATCTAGTAGCTTAGTAAGGATTCTTGTAAGTCTTAGATTAAAACTATGAGTCAGGAAATCATCTAGTAGCTTAGTAAGGATTCCTGTGAGTCTCAGATTAAAACTATGAGTCAGGAAATCATCTA
>JAULBS010003509.1:0-11475 GCA_032355785.1 Symmetromphalus regularis | reverse complement strand
TATGAATCAACGAAGTACTCTGCTCTTTCGGGCCTTCTGACGGCCAGCTATGGGTTGCTTCATGAAAGGGCACTGAGACAACCGGGAACAAAGTTACGGCAATATTCGTCTTCGTTAGAAGTGAAATTGAGTGAGCATTGCGACAAATGGACTGGGCGGCACGGCAAATGCATCGGTGTTTTGGTGAAATTCGAACCCTGATATTTCGATAAGTACCACGAAGATTGAGAGTACTATGTCATAGTGTCTTGCTAAAACTCAATAATACTAAATAGTACGTGTTCCATAATGTGGACTGTAATTAAAATAGAAGCAAGGTATGTGTTAGGGACCTTTCTTTTATTTTTTTGTTTTTAAAAAAACCCTATGATTACTGAATCTAAAAGTGGCTTAAGTTGCTATAGCTTTCCGACATATATAAAGACATATATAAAAACATATATAATGACAAATATAAAGATATATATAAAGACATATAAAAAGACACATATAAAGACACATATAAAGACATAATGACAAATATAAAGACATATATAAAGACATATATAAAGACATATATAATGACAAATATAAAGACATATATAAAGACATATAAAAACATAAAGACACATATAAAGACATATATAAAGACAAATATAAAGACATATATAAAGACATATATAGACATGTATAAAAACATATATAAAGACATATATAAAGACATATATAAAGACAAATATAAAGACATATATAAAGACATATAAAGACATATAGACATGTATAAAGACATATATAAAGACATATAAAAAGACATATATAAAGACATATATAAAGACAACATTATGATTAGCTGAAATTAAGGATTATTGTTGTTGTTTGTGTGTGTGATTGAGTTTTTTGTCTTTTCAGATCGGTTTGTGAAATCGTTAGACATGTCAGAGCATAAAAGGAAACAGTTATTTTTAGCGCTGGTTGTCGTCTGCTGTTTAGAATTAGTTTTTTTTTTGTTTTTTTGGAATGTAAACGCCACCAGATCAGCAAAGAATATCTTTTATCTAAATAATGAGGATAATTCAAAGAATGTGTTATCTCGAAATAAGGATAATTTAAAGAATCTTCTATATCGAAATAAGGATAATTCAACGAATGTGTTATATCGAAATAAGGATAATTCAAAGAATGTGTTATATCGAAATAATGAGGATAATTCAAAGAATCTGTCACATCGAAATAATAAGGATAATTCAAAGAATCTGTTATATCGAAATAATGAGGATAATTCAAAGAATCTGTTATCTCGAAATAATGAGGATAATTCAAAGAATCTGTTATATCGAAATAATGAGGATAATTCAAAGAATCGGTTATCTCAAAATAATGAGGATAATTCAAAGAATCTGTTATATCGAAATAAGGATAATTCAAAGGATACGTTACATCGAAATGATAAGGATAATTCGCACTATAATGAAGGTGGGAGGGAATGCTCAGTAAAGCATGTAGTCTTGCTGTTTGGAAAACCAATGATACTGTCAGATGAGCCTGTATGTTTCTGGCTAAAGAGCAAAAAACAAAACGGAAATTTCGTTGGATATGGAAATGAATTTGCTCACTTGTATGACGTCGTCATAACCCCACACAAAGCAGACGGCAAACAAGGTGGCGAAAATTTGTCTTCTGTTTGGCACCAGAAAGAAGCTGACGAATATTTGAAGCTGAGATCGGGATACTTTTCTATAAAATGTAACAACTCCATAGATTATATGTTTGCCAATAAGAGTCATCTGAGAAAATGGAAAAAATCAGTGGTATGTGATCCCGGGCATAACGTTAGCGGGTTTCCTAGAATTAAAGGATTTACTATTGCGGTTAAAAGGTATGAGTATGTTAACTTCTATCACACCATGACCGACTATTACAACGCTTTCTTAATGATGTTGATATTCGACAAAAAACCCGATAACACCACGATCCTCTGGATAGACTCCCACCCATCTGGAAGTCTGGACAAAACCTGGAGAACGTTGTTTTCACGAACGTTGAGAGCAGGCATGTTGGAGGAACCCACAGTTTTTGAAGAGATGACGTGGAGCATAATGGGCTACAACAGCCCAATATTTGAGAATAGTCGTCAATTTCCGCCATATTTGGATCAATTTAGAGAGTTCTTCTTAACCCGCCATGGAGTGTCGTCTGCTAAAATCCTGGACTGCAGTCACCTCAATATAATGTTCATATGGCGCAGAGACTACGTTGCACATGCACGAAATCCCACTGGCTTTGTTAGGAGGAAGATAACAAATGAGGACGAACTTTTGAAGACAATTCAGAATGCTATGCATGGCCACAACGTCACGGGAGTTCAGTTAGATCTTCTGCCAATGGAACAACAACTGGACTTGGTATCTCATACAGATATTCTTGTAGGCATGCACGGGGCTGGCCTGACCCACACTCTATTCCTTCCTGCACATGCGGGACTAGTAGAATTTTATCCAAAGTACAAAAGTAATTGCTGTCGACATTTCAGAAATCTGGCAAAATGGCGTCGTCTAAAGTATAATCATTGGAAGAATATAGACAAATCAAACGAAAAACCTCAATTCTATACTTATATTCCTCCACAAATAATTCTTAGTAAGATTTTACTAGTAAAAGAAAGTATGTGTATAAATAGTAATACAGATTAAGGTAGAAGTCAATTGCTACATGCAGGGGCGGATTTAGAAGAGGGCAATTGCCCCGGGGCCCCTACCAAAGTGGCCCCACAGACTAAGGACTTCCTTTATAAAAAACAATTGTAATTATTATAAAAGTTGTTCTATTCATTCATTTTAGTTCACTTTTTTTATTTGTCATGCAATTTAATTTCTATGTTGATGGACCCACGAACCTGATGTGTCCCGGACCCCCCAACGTGTAAATACGGCCCGCGATTTTTTTCATACGAACCTTTTTACATTCGCACTTGTCTTATGTATCTATTTAGCATAATGTAGTCAGATGTTTACAATGTCCCACAAACACGTGTTAACTTTAATAAAACTTATTCAAACCAAGTTAGGGGAGAGGATTAGATTAACCATTTTAGATTTAGTTGGTAAAAATCCAAGTATAGGGTTCGGTCATTTTATTCAGTTTTTTTTGTTGTTGAACTACTAGTATCTTGAGATTAATAAATTCACTTGCAAATCATTCCCCTATAAAGATAAAATATAGGCCTACGTGACGAAGGAGTAGCCACGTCCTGTTTGGTTCGGGCACTTCAATGATGAACTTTTCGTCCATCTTTAAAACAATGCACTGGAGTATGTGCGCATGCGCGAATGCCAAAAAGTTCGTAGGAAACAAAATCTCGCACCCTTTCCTGCCTAAACGGATCTAGAATGGACTTTGAGATAGCTTTTTTATCATTATGATTTTAAGAGTGTTAAATATGATGTTAATAAAATATATTTTGTTTTTGGTGTTTGTTTATTCGTATTTTTTAATTTTATTTATTTATTTATTTATTATTACTATTATTATTTTATTTTTTTATTATTATTATTTTTTTTTTATCCAATCCTGTCTGAGCGATAGTGTATGTAAAAGATCCCTTGGTGTTTATCCATAAGAGTAGCCACTTAGTGTAGCGGCAGTGGGTTTCGTCTCTCCTACCAACACTAACCCCTGTCCTACATGGACAGCTCAGATTTGTTTTGTAGAATTTTATAACTAAATTAAGAAATGCAATTTATGAATTTGAGGGAGGGGTGGGGAGCAGATGAGTTGCAAAATGTTTAGCACGTTATGAGTGTTGTATGTTAGTGCACCTACTGCAGGGTTTGAGGTCATGCATTTTAAAATGATTTGTTCTCTCAGATAGTCAAACAGTAGAATCAAGAGCTTTTATCTCGACGCCGACTCAAACCCCGTACAAGAGCGGGATGTAGCTCAAACGGTAGCGTGTCTGCTTGTGAAGCAGTCTGTCGTCGGATCGATCCTCAGTGGATAAAACAGTTTTCCAACCCAGTATGATCAAAGAACAGAACACTGGCCCTGGTATCGCAATGGCGATGCATGACTTGTAGGTACAGGGATCAAATCTCAGTCGATGCTGAGATTTTTTTAAAAATCTCTATCACTGGTGGATCGAGGCGGAGTCCCTCCCTCACCCCCATCCTTTAGGTTTTTCGATTTAAATAACATTTTAAAAAACATAATTTTTTTTTTTTAACAGTAAATAGGGTCCCCCTACATGGATTGTCTGGATCCGCCACTGTCTATACTGGCTTAAACACAGATCAATGCTGAATGATTAGGTGTACACCACTTGCACCGACTAATGGTCAACAACTGGTTTATCAAAGGTTGTGGTATATGCTGTCCTGTCTATGGGAAACGCATATAAAAGATCCCGCGCGGATGTAGCTCAAATGGTAGCATGTCCGCCTGTGAAGCTGTCGGACGTCGGATCGATCCTTCTCAGATGACCCATTATCCGTTCCAACCAGTGGTCCACAACTGGTTCAACAAAGGTCGTGTCTGATGTCTTCTCGATGGATCTACATCAACTCTGTAGTGACTGATGTCGTTTTATAGATACTTATCATGTATCATATGCACCATTGTAAATGTAAACAAGAAATTTCGATATTTTCCGTATGAACCTTTGAAACTGATTTTCAGACCACATACACCCAAACATCTGGGGCAATCGACATATCAAAATGTCCAGGCAAATCTCTTCAGTGGATCTACATCACCTCTGTGGTCATTGATGTCGTTTTATCATATGCACCATGGTAAATGTAAACAAGAAATTTCGATATTTTCCGTATGAACCTCTGAAACTGATTTTCAGACCACATACACCCAAACATCTGGGGCAATGGACATATCAAAATGTCCAGTGATGTCAAGTTGAAAACTGTGGTTCGAAACAGTGCCGTGTTATCCATAAGGCTGACTAGGCTGAAGCCTAGGGGCCACTCAGGTATTAGGGGCCTGTCCATTTTTTACTGAGGCACTCTTACAAGATTGGGATCCGAAGTACCTCAAAGCCTAGGGGCCGGTCATGGGTTAATACGGCACTGGTTCGAAACTCGTCGGAGGCTAGCTCACTCTTGACTGTATCAAAATTAAATAAAAACGAAAACCAAGAATAATGTGTTGGGACGTTGTTAACCAAATCCCCTCCTTTGACACCTAATAGTCCGTGTTGAATGATGGGCTGGAGGCAGCTAAAAAAGGACCTCTTCTGAGATATGTGCAGTAGGGAATGGCAGATCCAGAAAATCCACTTTGGGGAGCAGTAGCGGATCCAGGGGGAGTCCAGGCCAGGCTCCACCCTTTTATAGATTTTTTAAAAACCATTTTACGAGTGTGATGACGTGAAAATTAAAAAATTTTTTTACCTATTTTTATTCACTTATCACTTTTGTAACCCTCCTTTTAGAAATCCTGTATCCGTGCCTGGTGAGGGTGGCTAAAGAATCGTCGTATTATGTAACGTTAAATATTATGTTTTAAAATCATAATTGTTTTTAAATCGCAAACTTTTGGGTGCTGGCCCCCTCAAGTTCCGCCACAGGTAGATATTAAATACATTTGACATAAGACCGTTAGAATAAAAAATATATTTATTGCAATTTGTATGTACATCAGATTACTCCGCATAATATTGTACATGTATATTAATTAATCTACAAAAAATCAGTATCATAAAGATGTTAAAACCCTGCAATTAAGAAAATGTCCACGGCAAAATAAACGCTGTGGAGAAATAGTGTCCACAGCATTTTCCACGACAATTTTAGAGTAAAGTATACTTTATTTTAAATAATAAGAAAAAAATTACACCTTAAAAAATAAAGTCCCGGCAAAAAAGTGCCGCGGAGAATGATTCCGCGGACTATTTCTGGGGTTGTATGTTACGCTTTTGATGCGAACAGGTCCTGAAAGCTAATATAGGGCCTACAGTCATTTATCATCTAGTAATCAAAGAAACCAAGGCAACCACTCCTTTAAAACAGTAAAGCTACCAACAAACAGTTGTACGATTACATTGTGAGGATTGCCAACGAACATCGGCCATTTTGAATTCTAATATTATTACAAAAATAAATAAACTTACAAAATATATTTTTTAAATAATAATAATAAACATTAAAAAAAAAAACCCCGCCATTTTGTAACCATGACAGTTGCGTAAATGGTTATACGCACATGGTAAATATTCAGGCCCGATTTCTTGTATATCTACAGTTCAACCTATTCTTTTAAAGACCTGCAAACAATAGAGGTTGAACTATCAACCATAAATCGAGTCTTAAACGAATACTCCCACGGACCTTGACCTAATTAATTTCCAAACAAAGAATTAATTTTAAATATAGACATTTGATTTGTCCATAGAAATACTCCATTTAACTACTTACATAACCACCGCATCTCGATTATTATCAGTATTTTAAAAATATTAATGAAATGCTTACCGACAAATAAATAGGAAAAAATAACGGTTTTTATTCCGTTGAAGATGTGACGTATATATTTCGAGTCACGTGACGGGTATTCCCCCGTTAGCCGTTACTTTAAAACTTCTGAATATTTTTGTAGCTGCAAAAACATTTCGTACCAATTTATTTCGGCCAACAAGGAGTTCCGATCTCGAAATTTGAAATTTTTAAATGTGAAAAATAAATCGATCAACTCGACATGGAACTCCCTATACCATGGTTCAGTTAAAATGTCTTGTGTGATATGAAAACAAGATTTAGTATAACAAAGGCATGTAAGTTTCATTCGTAATCAATATTTAGACCACAAAGCCCCTTAAATACCGTAGGACTATGCCTTTAACGTTACATCATCATGATATACAAAGTAAGCTATGTCACAAACAGAATCGGACAGCAAAAAGTAATTATTTTTGCTTGAGACCCACCCACCCCTTTCAATGCTTCGTAACGATATGTGTAACGAAATGAAATGTATTAGACCTTTAATGGTTACAAAGCAGAGTTTATTGAAAAAAAAACAAAATATACTGGGGCCGGACACCCGGGGCAGGGGCGGTGGTGTGCAATTGCCCCTCCTACCCCTGAAAATATCACTTTTTTTTTACTCCAGAAAATAGCATACACATCTCTGGGTTTAATTTGTATAGTGTTTATAAAAAGAAGTGCCCCTCCCCTAGGATTTTGATCAGGGTACGGCCCTGCACACATACACGCAGGCACGTACATTATACGCTTATAATATTTATATGAATATATCGATTGAAATCAGTGTTCACTCGAAACTCAGCGGACTATATGAGAAGTACATTTTGTATATACATATACAGGACATAAAAAGATAATAGTATTAATACTAAACGGTTTTCCGTGTGATACGGTATATATTACGTTGTCATATATAACGTATTACACGGGTGACTGTTTTGCATTTTATTTATTACCTTGCAACCACCAAAGGATCTAATATTAATTTGAAAATCCATAAATTCAAGCGTTATCGTTATTGTAATTTAAAAATAACATATTGGGTAGGATTCATGACGTCATTTTTATTACCCGCCTGTTGAAGATCTAAGTTTATCGTTAAAATAGTGTATGCGTCACAGAATTATGACGTCATTGGTGAATGACGTCACGCATCTTACTCGTTATAATATTTTGAATTACAATAGCAAAAATGCTTGAATTTACGGATTTTCATGCACATAGTACAAGCATTGATTGTTGGCGAGTAATAAATTAAATATAAAACTTTACCATATAATACCTTATGTATATAATACAACTCGTTTATTTTCAATCCTACGTCATGAGTGAAATATATATGATATTACACGGGAGGCCGTTTAGTATTCTCTATATACACATCTCGTCAAAAGTATAGCATCATCCATTACTTTCACTAAGCCTAGACCTGAACTGATAAAGAATTTATGGTACCCTATTTTTGGACAAATTTTATTTAAAATTTATATGAATCCCCGGATATAGCTTACCTATATGTTTCCAAAAATGTAAATACTGAAGAATAGTTTGTACTATACTTTTGTTGAGGTCTATAATACAATTATATTATGCTTGATAAAATCTGTATTACAACTGATTGAGTGACGTATGAATAGTGGAGATATGTAAATGAGAAAACATTATCACTGTACATGACAGATACCAAGTAGTATTTTGATATAGTGATGGAATGTAGGTACTACTAGTGTTATGAAATGTTTAAACACGGTATGACATAACTCTCTAGACCCTATATCACAGTTTAGAATAAAGAAAAGGAAATGACAAAAGCAGGCCCGTAGGCGCCGGGGGGTTAGGAGAAGGGGGCTATGTCCCCTCCCCCAACTTTTTTAGCCAGTTTTAATTTTCGGTATATTTGCTGGTTTCGAACAACATATTTTATACACACATAAAAGGTAGCACCCCAATTTTAAAAATCGCGTACGCCCCCCCCCCCCCCCACCCCGCCTACTTTTAAAATCCGTCCTACGGGTCTGAAAACTATATGATTATAATTTTTATAATTCATACAGTTATGTTACGAGAGGGTATTAGAACGATTTGAGACTGCTTCAGTTCCCGAATGGATAGCGGATTTATTTGTGTTTGGTAATGTTCTTCAGTGTTTTGAAATATGTGCTTAATTTTGTTCATATTGTGCTTTCAGGTGTGTTCTGTTGAATTCTGTCACTAGTTGTCCCCAACCACTCAGTAAAAATGGACAAAACAGAGCTCAGGTGCAGATTTTCTGAAATGGAGGGGGTGGGGGGTCCAAATGTGATGGGTGAATAGTACTGGAGAAAAATTGTTAATATAGGTTTTAAAAAAATTCTAGAAAAGGGGGTCTCCGACACCCTTGACCCCTCTGGATCCGCTACTGGAGCTGTGATCAAGTTTCTGACTCCTGAGAGTGAAAAACCACATGTACTGTCTATGATGACTCTGCCCCGTCGTATGCTACTGTCAAAATATGGGTCAGGGTTTGTTTTGTTTAACGACACCTCTAGAGCACGTCAAACATTAGGTTATTTTGACACGTAGTCAAGTGTGATCCAGCCTCCAAGGGGTTTAGAACCATTGTCATCAGCTTGAGAGTCCGACATTCTACCGCAGGACCATCGATGCTCACTAGTTGATCACAGCTCTGTACTCAGGTTTTTGTTTTGTTTTTGTTTTCTCCATTTTTGCTGAGTGAAAACTGCAGTCTCCAGACCTGCCTATCCATAGACAACCATTTCAGGGATCAAGGGCCTATAAACATGATTTGTCAGGAAATCTAAGGGTTCTGTCAGGAATGCGTCACACATGACAAATGAATCGTTCTTTTACTCGCCATAGCGTTTTAGCTATTGCGCGAAATTATACGGGAAGTGCAAACGCAAAACCTTAAAGCTACGCATGCGCAATGACATTCAAATTTTAACCCAAGAAGTTATGCAAATGCTCCCAGTGCAATCGAATTCCAATAATTTTAGCGATATTTTTTTTTTTTAAATAAAAATCGAGGCGACTCGGCTAGCAAGCGGAAAGTTTGACTGTATCGCCGGAATGACGTAGTTTGATGTGTCTGCCGGAAATATTACGGAGAAACCGGAAAGTTAGGCAGGTCGGCAACTGGGGCAGATTCCAAACTTTTGGACATGCCCTCGTATTAATATGTGTATATGTTGGAATGTATATACATGTTATATCTTATATGCATCTACTGCTTTTTCTTCTGTACATGAAAAATAATGTATTTTATATCATTCATATAAAAAGGAAATAAAGAATTGACTACTAAGGTCAAGGTTACAAAGTTCGAGGTCAAATGAATCACTGTCAAAACAGTGATGAAATTAATTCACGAAATTTGACCATATTCTACCAATGACAACAATATCACAAACATATGATGAAAAAATATGCATAATATTAAAATAAAAATTAAATGATTGCGTCACACATCGTTTCAGTCAACATTTCGTCATTAGTCTGATTAAATGAAACATAAATGACATATTTTTAAAAATCAAACTTGTCTCCATTGTTATATAGCATCTGGTGATAACAAGCTTTATTAAAAAATGTTAAAATTGCATGAAATCACATTAAATTACATAAATGTATTAGCTGATGGTGTTAATAAATATATACACAAATACTTCCAAAGGGAAGAAATTCAAAATAGTTAGTTATAAAAGAATACTCAAATTTTAAATGTTGAGTATTGTATATTTAAAATATTTCAGATTTTCATTTTTATGATAATACAAATTATTTAAAATTAAAATTTTTATTTTTTTTTGCTTTCAAATTGTAATTCTTTTTTTCTTTCTTCACATTTCGTAGTTTTAAAAAACTAATTCTTAAATTTTGCTGATTTTCTTTCATTATCAAACTGCTGTTCATGCCATTTCTATTTGTCAAATAGCTGATTTTTAAACTTGTTTTTTAAAACAGTTTTTGACTGCTGTTTTTCAAACACTGTTGCATTTCAAACTTTGCTTATGTAAAAAAAATAAGTATTTCAAACTTTGCTGTTTCAATCTGCTGCATTTCAAACTGCTGTTTCAAACTGCTGCATATCAAAAAATTGTTGTTTCAAACTTTGTTGTATTTCAAACATTGCTGTGTTTCAAACTGTTGCATTTCAAACTTTGCTGCATTTCAAAAATTGCTGTTTCAAACTTCGCCACATTTCAAAAATTGCTGTTTTAAACTTTGCTGTATTTCAAACTTTGCTGTATTTCAGACATTGCTATTTCAGACATTGCTATTTCAGACTCTGCTGGGGGTTTTCAGACATGGCTGATTCTGTCTTCACCACCATTGTTTTGAATGTGGTGATGTTCTCCGTCGTCGTCCTGGATGTAGAACGAGGCTTTGTTCCCTTTGTCCTTGTGGTCCTTCTTTCTCTTGCTAGATCTGAAAAACAAAAACATTATAACCGTACTTCTTTGAACAATTGCAATCATTTGTTGATATCCACATAGTTCTGTTCTATTCAGAGCATGGAAACACAGAGTGAGCTTCAGTGATCCAGCGGTAGAACATCGGACTCTCAATCTGAAGACAGTGGTTCAGAACCCGAAATACAGAGCGATTTGTTTCGAGATGCCCGCATGGAAAATTGTCACGTTTTATGGTTTCGTTGTGAATGGGATCTTTATATCATATAGTGTGGGATTCTAGCCGTATCCGCATCCGCTTTTACTTACTTGTGTTCATTCTACCTTACATTGTCTTGAGTTAGGTTCTTCCAAATGGACGTCTTTTACTTACTTGTGTTCATTCTCTTCTACACTCTCTTGAGTTAGGTTCTTCCAAATGGACGTCTTTTACTTACTTGTGTTCATTCTCCTCTACACTCTCTTGAGTTAGGTTCTTCCAAATGGAAGTCTTTTACTTACTTGTGTTCATTCTCCTCTACACTCTCTTGAGTTAGGTTCTTCCAAATGGACGTCTTTTACTTACTTGTGTTCATTCTCCTCTACACTCTCTT
>JAULBS010003498.1:0-11477 GCA_032355785.1 Symmetromphalus regularis | reverse complement strand
AAGTTATTACCATTATGGTTGTGTATCAATTTTATGATAAAATGTTGATTTATTTCTAAAGTCATTGACAGGGCAATATGTGGAATATGAATCCAGCTTGACATAATGGCATTTCTATATTTAATATATTAATAAATTATTATTGTTGCCATTATATATGTATACAGAGAATAGGCCTATAAACAATTTTATTATAAAATTTTGGTTTATTTCTAAGGTCATTGACAAAGCAATATGTGGAGTATGAATCCAGCTTGACATGTCTATATTAATAAATTACGATTTTGCAGGTATATATGTATACAGAGAATATAAACAATTTTATTATTGAATTTTGGTTTATTTCTAAGGTCAGTGACAAGGCAATACGTGGTGCACGAATTCAGCTGGATATTGAGGCAGGTTCACCTATTGTGGTCATTCCACACAGTTCTCGCACTGACGATGTCCTTGTAGCCGACCTCGGCAAGTTAAGAATAACTAACAGTTTTATTTTCGATGGAAACGAAGGAACAACCACTTTGAAAACTGCAGCCTTTGAGGCAAGAAAGAAAAAACTTAAAATAGGGAACAGCTTTTCCTTTACTAAGGAAAAACCTGACAGTACATCACACACTGCTATGACAGAGAGTATGTTCAACCAGTATTTTCCTCCCCAGCCTCACGGCGACTTGATGAGTCAGAGTATCTATGGAAGTTTAGATCATGATTTAAGGGGTTCAAGTTTTGATGAGCAGTATTCGTATGTGCATAACGTTTCAGATATTCGGTCACCTGAGAGAGAAGGAACAAGTGTAGATCCTAATGATGATCTTTCTGGAGCTGCCGCAGCCGCTGATCGGTCTGAGGCAGCCAGACAGAGACAGGCATCAGTATCTTACACGATGCCTGAATCAAACTCGTCAGAAGACTACCGATGTCTGCTAGATATCTGGTCTCTGACTCTCACTGATATAGATCTGTATGCTGCACGACGAGTTGACAAAGCAATGTATCATGGAAGAGATATCACACGCGACATGGAGTTTTCGTCATGCATTCTGCAAAGAGAGGTCAGATTATTGTTATGTAGACCTTTTTACTCTTTGATTTTGGTGTACAATGTACGATACTCAGGTGCTTTTTATAATTGTACTCCAACCTGGTCGAAATTATGAATAATAAAAAATAATTGTGGGTGAATCCTTTTGTGCTGCGATAGGTTTTTCAGATGAGGGTATTTCGGCCTGAATACAAAAGTGGCTTGAGAAGCAGAAATTTATTTCTTTTTTGTTGTTGATTTTACTATTTTTTATACTGTGATTTTACTATTTTTAATCTTATGGGATAAACGGGTTTTTGCTGTTGTAAAAATTAATCTGGTATACTTTCTTTTGACCATCAGCATGTTAATTCTGCATACAACTCTTTACAGTATTATTTGTCAAGTTCACCACAAAAAAGATTCAGTTACAGCCAATTATAAGATATTTGCAATATTTTGTTAAAAAGTTTAAAAAAGAGGATTTATTTTTTAAAAAGTGATATGTCAAATACACTTATTTCAGATACTATACTGAACAGCAAAAGAAATGCAAATGTTTGTTCCGATCAGGTTTATTCAAATTAGATGAAATATTCATAAAACCATAAAAATCATACTGCGTACACTTTACTTCTCTGCACATGCCTCCAGTAAGCGTCAAAATAAGGTTAACTTTTATTCAATCAAACATTGCAAATTAAATTTGCATTTCTTTTGCTGTTCAGTATTTTATAGTGCACAAGGTTTATTAACGTAGTTTTTTATGTTTGTTTTAACAGCCTGGCAATCTCCTGAGAGAGAAGTGTCAGTTAGAGCTACACATTGAACACAATCTGGATGGTAGTCTGAGTCACAATGCACCTGACTGGCGTGTTGCTGGTCGGCTATCATCCCTGTATGCCCACCTTGATCTAGCTCAGTACAAGCTGGTTCGTGGCATACTTGGTCATAACCTGGGAGAAAAGATAGAAGAATTTACTCGCCCTCTTATGACAGATCTACAAGATCCTAGTAACCAGGTTAGAAATGTTTTTAATGTTATTAAGTTTAATTTTACACACTTATTTTACCTGAGATTAAAATTTTCATGTGTCTTGTGTTAGTACGTTATTTGTATTTTCAACCTGTACACCATTTTCGAAAATTGTTCATGGTGTAAATTCTTCCAATATATGGGTCTTCTATTTACCACTTAGATCAAACCAATACAGAAACATTTTCATATTTTACAAATTTTTAAATTTAAAGATTTTAAAAAAATAAAAATTTTCATTGGAAGATTCTATCCTAGAATTGTCATTAGATAATTTTTAAACTTGGAAAAGGATTTCCCTAAATTAACAGAGATATGTTCAAAATTAAAAAAAAAATTAACTTTCAAAATGGTTATATGATGGGTCTTTGGTTTTAATTCTTTGTATTTGTTTGGCATAATTATATTGAAATATATTGTTTATTTGTTTAAAATTTAGTTTTTCTTAGCTAACTGCTGTTTTTATTTGTAAAATACATATTACATATACTTGTTCTGCAGACTGTGTTGAGTGGTTCTGTGTGGAAGTGTATCAGCATGGTGGTAGATCTTCACAACGTTACGGTAGAACTCCTCGTAGCTCACGACCAGGGACCAGCTAACCCAGAAGTTTCTCTAGCCAGACTTGACTTCATATCGTCACAGTTGTCATATGATAGTTTCTCCGACCAGACAAAGGACATTGATCTCGTATCACAGGAGATCGTTGTTATAGACACAAGGTTTAAAAGTAAGTAGAATATAGACATTAATTGCTACTCAGTATAATGTTTAAATCATTGCATGTTGATGATGGTGTTTATGCAGACCTGTTTACTCTTACAATTTTGGTGTAAAATGTATGATATGCAGGTACTTTTTACGATTGTGAATACTGAGAATTTGTTTTATAGCACAACCTATGAATGCTCGACCAAATGTGTTTGTGAACATCTTGCAACCACTGACAGAGCAACAGAGCAAGGGAGACCTACAGCTAGAAATGCATTTCCGTTCGTGCAAAGACTCGACCCAGTTCACCATCTTGCTGAACAACATGAAGCTGATGTGCATCTTCGACTGGCTGACATGTGTACAGGAATTCATTCTTAAAGATGCTGAAAACCCATTTGAAGCTGACGACCAAGGTGGGTGTATATTTAATATAACATGCAGTGGCATGCAGAAGTTTGGAGATGCCCGGGGCCAACTCTTTGATTATATGCCCCCAAGGGCTTCTCACTGGACCCTTTTGCAGTTTGGGCTATTTTCTGTCCCAGCCAGTGGTCCACAACTGGTTCATCAAAGGGCATGGTATATGCTGTCCTGTATGTGGGAAGGTGCTTATAAAAGATCCCTAGCTGCTTATCAGAAAGAGTAGCCTATGTGGCAGGAGTGAGTTTCCTCTAAATAAATATGTCAAAATGAACATATGATTGACGTCCAATAGCTGGTGATAAGATAAAAATCAATGTGCTCTTGAGGCATCATTAAATAAAACAAACTTTACGTTTTCCCCCGAGGGCCTAATTTTAATTTCACTCTGTTATTGGATGCCCCCCTTTCTGCATGCCACTGATATCATGGTTGTGTGTTATGTGTAGGACTTTATGTAGGAGTTCCTTGTATAGATACTTAAAACCTGTTTGAAGTTGATACCTAGTGCTATTGTTGGTAGGTTTGAAACTGGCTTCCTTATGTGCAGAACTATTCTGACAGATAAAAAAACTCATTTGAAGTTAAAAAAACAAGTATGGTGAATGTTAAGTTGACAGTAGGTTCCTTACCAGTGGCATATCCAGAAAATCCATTTTGGGAGGCCCCTAAAGAATCCTCGGATTCTTTAACATAAAAAAAAAATATATATAATTTTTTTTTTTTAATGTTTTTTAAATATTAAAAAATTTAAAGTCCCCTGGGGCCTTCCTAGATCCACAACTGCTTACTGTGCAGGAGTTCTTTACTGATTCTCATTAAGTTAACAACCAAGACAGTGACTATGTTTTTTAGGTTTACAACTGGCTTCTCAGTCAGTAAGAGTTTTTTCTTCCATATATTAACTGGGTTGTTATCATTGCTTTACCAGTTACTTTGCAAATTGTTGTTGAATTGTTCAACTTGAAAATATTTCTATTACTTGTCTTTTTCTTTTTTACAGATGAAAGTTCACATCCAGATCAAAGACCTAGAACATCAAGTTCATCTTCTTTTGGTACAGTTCAGAGTCCACTCAATGTCACACGTGGCATTGTCACAAAACGGGGGCCTTTTGTGGAGCAGGTATCATAGATTTTTTTTGTGGTTTAATCCAGTATTTCAGTGCATGCTCTTCAATACACCATTTAAATTTTAGGTCCAAAATGCTTTTTCTTTTCTTCATTTTTTAAAATAAGATCTGTGCCTTAATTACAAGATATTGAATGTGATATTTATTACAGGTGACCGTTTCATTTTAATTGTGTCTTAACATCAGTGATACACAGTTTGTTGTGTTTATATGAATCATATTATCTGCAGTTTTTAAGTGAATGTTCAATTTGAACTGTATCTTAACATCAGTGATATAGTTTTTTGAGTTTATTTGAGTGATATTATTTGCTGTTTTAGGTGAATTTTCCATTTGAATTGTGTCACACAGTGATAAACAGTTGTGTTTATATGAGTGTAATATTATTTGCTGTTTTTGGGTGAATTTTCCATTTGAACTTTGTCTCAACATCAGTGATACACAGTTTGTTGAGTTTATTTGAGTGTGATATTACCTGCTGTTTTTAGGTGAATGTTCCATTTGAACTGCGTCTCAACATCAGTGACACATAGTTTGTTGTGTTTATTTGAGTGTCATATTATCTGTTTTTAGATGAATGTTCCATTTGAACTTTGTCTCAACATCAGTGATACACAGTTTGTTGAGTTTATTTGAGTGTCATATTATCTGTTTTTAGGTGAATGTTCCGTTTGAACTGCGTCTCAACATCAGTGACACACAGTTTGTTGTGTTTATTTGAGTGATATTATCTGCTGTTTTTAGGTGAATGTTCCATTTGAACTTCGTCTCAACATCAGTGATACTCAGTTTGTTGTTTTTATTTGAGTGTCATATTATCTGTTTTTAGGTGAATGTTCCATTTGAACTTCGTCTCAACATAAGTGATACTCAGTTTGTTGTGGTGGAAGATGCTGCTTCACTGGACACGAGTGCAGTCATTCTAAAGGTTTGATTTTCTATCCCGAATATTTTGTTACATAAACTTTGAGAAACACATTTGCATTGCTTTCAGTCATATTATGGAAGCAACCTTTTCCCTATTATGAAGAAAAATTCTGACTATTAATGTTATTTCATTTTTAAAAAGAAGTACAGTATAGATATGTTTCCAATCATTTTGTTGATATTGTTGTGATCGAATGTCAAAGCTACAGACTTTAAATATATATTTCTATGCAGACCACTGCTGTGTTGATGTATCAGCCTCAGGCCATGGACAAAGTGATGCGGTGTAGTCTGCAGCGTATTGAAGTCTTCTCATGCTGTCTGATGTCAGAAGATGACACTTCTCTGTCCATCATTGACCCGTTGTCTATCAGCATAGAGTTGAATGCGAACCCAGCTCCGGCACTGCGACCAGCACCTAGTTCTGGTCTTCTGGAGGCAGCTGAAGCAGCAGAGAAAAAATTACTTCTTGAGGTATGTGGTTTAACTGTCAGTGGTTAATTCTAAGATGTTGTGAAATATTGTGGTGATGTGGAATAATGTGGTTAAGGCTCTAAGTGAATAGTAAAAGAGATATTCAGTTTTTGCTATTATTCTGCATGTAGTAACACTAAAATATTAGTAATGACTGTAATATGGCACTCAAGATTACATCTTCAGCATTTCAAGCAGTGTCATACAGAAAGGGTGCAGGGGGGGGCAAAACCCACACCATCCATTTCAGGAGGGCATGAAATCAAAGAGTGAAATTAAAATTAGGCCCTATACTTGGCCCTGGGCATCACCAAACCTCTGCATGCCTCTGAGTTCCAGTTTTGTCCCTGATAGAAAATGTTTCATCAAACTGATATTGTCAGTCCCCATAGTTCCACAGATTTGATTTAGAAGGGTTAAGAAATCATATTTTGTTATAATATTTGATTGTATTCTCTTCAAATTTTAACAATTTAATTTCTTAAAATATAAATCTTTATGGGTTTCAGCGTAACAGGATTTCAAGTACAATTTTCATTATGTTTAGTACCCAAATCTTAATGTCCTGTTCAGATATGTTCTTATACATACTATCCGGGTAGTATCCCTGTGTTTATTTTGCTGTTCACTTTGAGTCTTAGCTGTCCTTAATGTTGTAGTTTAGTGATGGATTATCAGGCATGGAACTGTATGCCCATTGACATACATACAAGTCAGTAAAGTTCATGGTACGCCTCAAGGTATATCCCATACACTCCAAGGCTTTGAGTAAAAAATAAATAAGTGTAGGTACAAATGGAAACAGTTTTTTTTCTCAATTTCTGTGCATTGAGATGCAACCAATCTGCCTCGAAAATACCCAAATTCTTTTTCAGATGGGGTACTTTGCCCTCCTGGATCCCCCCTATCAGTGTGTTACCTATGCACCCTATCGGAAACAATGCGTCCCTTGGATTTGGATTACAGACTGAATACACCCCAGCCTCTCTTTTTCAATTCCCACGCCTGATTATGTTGTGTGAAATAACATGAAATGCTGTGCTTTCTTTGGAGATATTGTAAATCATCTTTAGCAATAAGTGAATCCAGTAAAATAACTGAACAATGTCTAAATCAGTGTCGGTCAGGTGTCAGGGTAGATTATTTATGTATATCACTGAAGTTTTCAAGCATGCTTCCCTGGGTTGGGTCTTCTAGCAGGGGCTATGCAGATAGTACGGCCGTGGCCATACCACTTTTTGAAGAGGAATGGCCTAGCAATACCACCTTTTTTCTAGTATTTCTTATTTCTGCATAAGTAACAGTTCTTCGGAGGCTCGGCTTGGTTGCCTTTGGCAATCTTGAGCCGTATCACTATTTTTTACAATCTGCCGCCCCTGTCTGGAGAGGCCTGAGCCACATCGCAGGCAGATGGTAGTGTTCGTACGTGATTGCTTTTATAGTCCCATATTTGTGTTTTACAGTAGACATCTCTAACCCAGCACTCTGCAGTTTACACAATCTGGATTGGAGTTTAAACAGAATGCAGTGTATTTGATAGGAAGGAATTTATTAATAAAAAATACAGTGATCATATCACCACTTTAAGCTTTTTTTTTACCTTGTTCAGGATAATGGGAAAGAGAATGGTGATGAAATAGGACAACCTATTAACAACAAACGTCCCTGTTTTTTTAAGGTAAAGAGAACCAATATGTAATATTATTCACCTCTAAACAACATCTCGGTCCCTAATGTTACTTGTTCACTCTGACCTTGTCCTGCTTTTGCTGTTTACGCCTTTTTATTGTTTTACTATTCTTACCAACCATAGTAATTTAACCAACTACAGTGAAACCTCTCTAAACTGGACACCCATGGGACCAAATGAAAAGTCTTATTTTGAGGGGTTCCGATTTAAAGGGGTTTTAGTGTTAACAGAGACGCAAAAATTTTAGTAAGTTTTGTATTCTGACTTCTATTGATAATGAACAAGTGATAAAATTGAACAATACACTCAGCTAGCTAAAACCATGCATGAGCATACTCCAGCCTCTTCATTAATTACTGTTGCCATCTGATAAATCTGTTATCATCGTCATTGACCGTCATGATAGTTTAAGGAATTAGCACGGCATAAAGATTGATATTATTGTGACTGTCTGCTTTTCAGAGGTACAAATTACATTAAATAAACACATTGAGACCGGATTATTCATCCGTAAATAAGTGGGTGGTCAAGGACATTGACCAGTACAAATTTGTCATTTTGGAAGGTTTGACAGTCAAAAAGTTAATTGTTTCGGTTATTTTGTCCTTTTTATACTTTTGGTAAAAATAATATTTCTGTATAAATTCAGCTTGATGCTGCTCATGTCGAATAAATTATGAAGAATTAAATAATAAAAAGCATATACCATAAAAACTAAATTGTGTATTTTGTTTAAATAGTTCATATTAAACTGTATGTTAGGAACATTTTAATTTTCCTTTAATGTCTAGCACATATAGATTGATGCTGGACATTTTGACCAGCTGAACTAAAATAATTATTTCCAGGCCTGCATCCGTTGTTCAGTTTAGAGGTATTTCCAGATTTGAGATGTAAACTTTAATGTTTTAAACATGCTAAAATCTTGTGACCATAAGAAATGTCCAATTTTGAGGGAATTCCGGTTTACTGAGGGTCTGATTTTGAGGGGTTTCACTGTATGTTAATTACTGCATCTGCTTTTAAACCATTATCATGCAGGCAAAATTCTTTGCTCAGTATTTTGGTGAGTTTGTGAGTCCTAGCCCCGTGCTTATAAAACTTTTAAAGTCTAGACTCTGACTCTAATAAATTTTCAAGTCTCTAAAGTTTGAGATTCCTGCACACCCAGACTTTAACTTTTAAGTCTTGAGCTAAAATATACCACAATACATTAAAAAATATCTAGCATTGCGATAAAAAGGCGTTCTTTTAATTGCTATCTTACTTTAACATGTCTCTGAAGTGCGTTTCTCAAACAGTCGGGAAGGGACAGTATTGTATGAACACGCGATGTCTTCCTCAGTGTGAGAGGCTAACCATAATTAGTCTTCTAGCTGTCCTATTATAATGTTATGGATGATGTAACGTACTTTTTTTTAGTTTTAATGAAGTCATTTGCAGTTTTACAAAATTACACTTTCATATTTAGTGTAGTAAAGCCCTCTCTCACATTCCGACCTTTTTCACATCCTTTAACCGTGCCAGAAAGAATTTTGTAGTTTTTGTAGATGAACAAATTAACCGGAAGTATGTATTGGGCCGTTTGTGTCAAATATAATTAAATTTCTATTATACAGTTTAAAGGCATCTCATTGGTCAAGGCATTAGCAACAAGTTTTGTTCATTTCTCGATGTACGTAAAATTACGTCGTCATGGAACTTCTTTTTAACAGCTGTTTACAAACTATACCGGGTGACTCCAAGTCTTTAAAAAAATCAATGGTATTAAACTAAGATAAATAATTTGCCTACTCTTTTAATATAGATAATATTGTGGGTTACCAAATCCATAAAATTTAGTTATTAGACAAAAAAATAAAAATAAACTTGTACGCGCACACGGTTTCGATGGCAGATTTCAACGTTAGAGATCCCAACACGATATTTGGACTCGACATGAAGACATTTCTGAGATATTTAATCACGACTTCGACGACGTAATGGCATCAACGAATAAGGAAGATGGGATAAAGGTAATGAAAAATAAATCGCAATGCCATCCCGAGCCAAGCACGTCATAGATGTCAACATCCAGGTTTAAGAAGTTAACAGAGTAAGAACTATGACGTCATTTGAAAATATGATGTGATTAAAAAAAACTAAAAACTTCTTTAGTATTCTTGAGCGTTATTTTTACAATACTTTCCAAAAATAAATTAAAATAAAATATGAACTTATTTGTGAAATTACTAAAAATGTATGTTTGCGGATGTTTTATTTTTTTTTTGTTCCTACACCGATGAATCTAAAAGAAATAAGAAACATTCCTTATATAAATATACATATATGTACAGTCAAACATGTCTTAAGCAGCCACCCAAGGGAGTAAGAAAACTTGGCCTCTTAAAACAAGTGGCTCCTTAATACAGGTTAAATTATACTAAATTAGCTGATTTGGGAGAAAATAAAGGTGACCCTTTAAAATAGGTGGCCACATGGGTAGGTTTGACTGTATATATATAAATCACCTGTATTAAGGGTCATAGTAATTTCCTCCTCTATAAAAGCTTATCAAAGCAAACGATTAAATTACGTAACATTTTTTTTTTGTTAACGAATCTGACGATTTTGTAAGACCCCCACTAAATGAATTTTCTGAATCCGCTACTGCCAATACATTATATTTTCTGGTCATCACATCGAATTTCAAAATGTTAACTCATCATATCAGGCGCAGATCCAAGTTTTCTTAAAGGGGGTGGTCCAAATGTGATCGGTGAATAGGACTGGAGAAAAATAGTTACTTTTCACATCCTTCTAGTCGGAAAATATAAGTAAAAAAAAAAATAATCTAAAAAATGGGGTGTCCGGATCCCTCCCCCCTCCCGAATACGCTACTGCATATAATGTCTTTCTCCAAAATACGGGAAGACTATTTTATTAACTTACCTCTGTCCATACCACTACATTGGTTCAAACTGAACAGTATCCAGCTATAAATGCAAAGCCACCAAATCTGGATCATAATTTTGTGATTCTGGAAAGAAAAATAAGAAGAAAAAAAAGTAGAAACCAATGTTGGTTGCAGCACATTAGGACGGATTTTCAAAGTGTGTGTGTGGGTGGGGGGCTCAAAAATGTCTAGTAATTTTCGTTACCTTAAATGTTGGACTGGTGAAAGGAGACATTACCCGAAATAAACATTAGCACCCTTCCCCTCTTGAAAGTTTAATCATCCTACAGTAACGTAGGACGGATTTTCCAAGTGTGTGTGTGGGGGGCGTGGGGGGTGGTGGGGAGACGACTGAATTTTGTGGGTGTATAAAATGTGTTGTGCGAAGGATTGACGCCATTATAGTACCTGCGGGACCCCTAGGTTTCAGCGGAACCCATAGGTTTCAGCGGGACCCCTAGGTTTCAGCGGAACGCCGAGGTATCAGCCTAGTCAGGTTTATGGATAACACGGCACTGAGTTCCTGCAAGAACGCTGCTGCCCTTCGATCACCTACTTTTCAGTGCCCCACTCCCACTCTGTGATATGAGTACTATTTGGTTAATAAGTTATTTATACAGGGGCGTTGGAACGAAATTTATATTGGGGTGGGGGGGGTGGAGGAGGCTGCTCCCATTTCTGTACATCAGTATTTGCCGGTGAATAATACAACAATGAATAAGGAATATAATTTATGGGAATTATTGGGGGTCTGAAAACTTCAACCTCACCCCTGGTTCCAACGCCCCAGTGATATGAATTTTATTTTAATATGAGGTTTTTTTTTTTCTTACCTTGTTTATTGTTTATTAAACGCTTATTCCCACGGAATTTAAGGGTCTTTGTGCTCTAAATATTAATTACGAATGAAACTTACGTGCATTTGTGACACTAGATCTCGCTTTTATATCACACACGTTTTACCTGAACTATGGTGTAGGGAATTCCATGTCGAGTTTATGGTTTATGATGTATTTGTCTGTGAGCATAATTCATTATTATTTTTAAAATGTTGATAATAAGCGAGATGCGATGGTTATGTAAGTAGTTGAATGAAGTATTTCTATGGACAAATCAAATGTTTATATT
>JAULBS010003488.1:0-11477 GCA_032355785.1 Symmetromphalus regularis | reverse complement strand
CCTCGACTGAGATTTGATCTCAGTACCTACCAGCCTCGAGTCCGATAGCTTAACCACTGCGCCACGGAGGCCGGTGAATTTTCTCTATGTCACATGTTAAGTCTTCTAACATAGTAGAAGCTACTACAGCAGGGGTTGAAATAATTGGATCACCAATGGTGATCACATTTCAGAGTTGGCACCTACAAATAATAGTGTTAATCAGTTGACTAATCCTCAAGTACAATTCAATCAAGTGGTTTCTAGAACTCTAGATATGTTTCCTGCAGATTTCCAAGAATCAAATTTTAAGACTTTCTCATGATTCTTCCATGATCTTTTGAAAAATTTAATGACCTTTTCATACACAAATCTGTCAAAATGTACAGATATATCACACAGAAATGAGCTAAATTTGAAATCAGAAAAAACTGAATATTCTACCTGCATAAAAAGACAGGGTTTATACACTTTAGGGAGGAAAAAAATCAAAGACTTTTAATGGTAAAAAACATGGTTATCAGGGACTTAATGTATCACAAGAAATGATGGCTTGAACTCTGATAAGCATGATCGAAAAAATCTCGGCCGATGTGAACATTTCAAAACTTTTCCATGACTTTTCAGTTTTAATAAAAATTTCAAAACTTTTCAACACCCTTGAAAAGGATTTTGCAAATTTCAAAACTTTTCCAGGTTTTTAATTACCTTTGTTATTTGTAGGTGTTAACTCTAAAATGTGATCACCATTGGTGATCCAATTATTTCAACCCGTTGTAGTAACTTCTACTGTGTTAGAAGACTTAACATGTGAAATTATTTCAATCCCTAAAAATACATTGCTAAAATACATTTAAACACTTTCAAAGTACCAGTTTTGTAGCACACATCATAACTATACATGTGGTAGTCCTACAATTGATAAACAGTTTTACGAATGAATTGTATACAGAGAACCAGCTGGTGTCTTTATTATCACACACACTTATTGCTGCATGTTCTGCCAACAGAATTAATCACTTGGATTACTTCACTAAGGAATATGCCAAGTGTGCTACAGTAATTAACCTGTTGTTCGTCATTCTGTTGTATGACTATATCAATCATCTGCAGCATTCATCCACAACACTGAGCCACTGATAGTGTTTATAATCTGGATTTCATCATGGCACAGAATACTGTACATGCAATAAGACATCAACCCCTGAAATTGGCTACGGCAATCAGCAATGCAGTGAAGATTACCACAGTTTTTCATTCTCCACAGCATTTTTTTTGCCATGGACTAATTTTTTTATTCATAAGTGTATTTTTTCTTAGCAAACTCAGAGTTGGAAGCAATTGCCACAGAAAATGCCATGGACACTATTTTTCCACCGTATTTATTTTTCTATAGACATTTTCTTAATAGCAGGGGCTGAGACATGCAAGAGAATGACACTTCAGTTAATCTGCTGCCAACTGTTGCTGTCCATTAAAATTCCACAGTGACATACAATGACACCAGCAAGGACCATACACTTTTTAAAAGTTGAATTAGGATTAACAAGCCTCTAGAAAATATGCATAACCAATTTATTTCAGGTAATCCATTTCAATTTGTGAGACCTATTACAAATATGAAAAAATTACTCAACTGTTTTCAGGTGATCAATTTCAGTTTGTGAGACGCATTACAAATATGAACTGTGACCCAACTGTTTTCAAGTAATCCATTTCAGATTTTGAAACCCATTACAAATATGAACAGTGACCCAACAGTTTTCAAGTAATCCATTTCAATTTGTGAGACCCATTACAAATTTGAACAGTGACAACAATTATTTAATAAATAATTTGTAAACCAAAAAATAGGTTATGCAAAATTAGAATGTCCAAATCAAAACTTAAGGTAAATTAAATTATCGTTCAGGCTATTTTGTTTTAAACAAATTTCATTAAAAAAAAGAAGAAGGTACATGTAAACCCTCTTTAAAGTAGTATTTGATTGGAATACACTTAAAAGGTGTATAAACAATTCTTGTAATACACAAATCATCAGGGTTCAGTTGATACTATATTGATGATATTCATGTAAAATCCCAACATTAACTATTCATCCTTCAGAAAATTACAACATTACGCATTAAAGTAAAACTGGTGTGATGCAAGAATTCATATTCTTTATTTATCTAGAGTCACTTGAAAAAAAAAGATTATATCAATCAAGTGAAAACGAATCCATGAGGATGTTTGTTGAGTAAACAAAGATAGGATTAAATAAATCTGCAGGTATGTGCTAGCAACAACAACAATCAGGCTGTTCTGCCCCAGTTGTGATAATGATCCGATTGTCAGAAGAAAGTCAGCCAGCTAGCTACCTAACACAAGCATCTGATGTTTTGTCAATAAGCATACAGTTCACATACTTGAGTTTTATTTTCTTCAGTACATAAATAAAGTTGATTCCTTGAAAGATCTGTTATTTCCGTCCTTCTGCATTAATAGGAGTGCACTAGAACTCAACTGATATCTAGACAAGATGTAAAATCAACTTACAATCACAAATTTTGGGAGGTACATGTAACATTTAAACTATCAGTGATAAGAATTTTAAAAACATTTTATGGCTTAATAAAAATATTAAGAATCTAGTAGTGATTGCAATATGAGTGTTTTTAAGAAGAAAATGTCTTTAACAAAATAGAATTTACACCTACAATTTAATCTGTAAAACTACAGAATGTGCCAAAAATTCAGCTAATTATCTAATATGATAATCAGTAATGCAATGAAAATAACAAAAAACAACAGAAATTTACAGGGCTGTTAGTTACAAGTAGGAAAAAATGAGTAAAGTTTGTTTTATTTAACGATGCCGCTAGAGCACACTGATTTTTATCTTATCATCAGCTATTGGACGTTAATCATATGGTCATTCTGACATGCATTTAGAGGAAACCCACTGTTGCCTTATAGGCTACTCTTTACAATAAGGAGCAAGGGGTCTTTTATATGCTCCAAACAACATACCACAGCCTTTGAAAGTGGTGGACCACTGGATGGAATGGAAAATAGACCAAACTGCAAATGGGTCCACTGAGAAGGATCGATCCAACAACCGACTGGTTCACAGGTGGTCTTATATATGCTGATTTATATATTACAACTTAAAAATTCTGCTAACCTACAAAAATATGGCTATCAGTGCGTTCATAAGTATGTTGTTATTCTGTATCGCCATGTAAAAGACACACTTTTACTGTCGGTTCCTCTTCTAATGATATCACTGCTACTGAAATGTTGATGTACATAATAGAAACAGGTATCCATTCATATTTGTTTACTCTAATTATGCAGGAATAATCAGTTGTTTTCAATATGATTATTAGTCTTATACATGTGTATGTTTAATTATCGTCCACATCAACAACTCCAATGGAACATTTATTAATCATCAGCTCCAAACATTTTGTGATTTTGACACATAGTCAAGTGTGAGCCAGCCCCCAACTTGTTTTGAACCAATGTCATCAGCTTGAGAGTCCAAAGTTGTGCTGGTGGACCACCGAGGCTCTCTTGTCAACATCATACACAGTGGAAATAATAACTTTGCATAGTAAATAGTTTATTCCAAATAAATGATAATGATAATACTGAAACACACTCAGCTAATAATCTATAGGGAGCGGGTTCTAGCTCAAATGGTAGCATATCTGCCTGTGAACCGGTCAGTCATCGGATCGATCTTTCTCAGTGGACCCATTTGCAGTTTGGGCTATTTTCTGTTCCAACGAGTGGTCCACAACTGGTTTATCAAAGGCCGTGGTATGTGCTGTCCTGTCTGTGGGATGGTGCATATAAAAGATCCCTTGCTGCTTATCAGGAGTAGCCTACATGGCGGCAGTGGGTTTCCTCTAAAGACACATGTCAGAATGACCATATGTATGAAGTCCAATAGCCGATAAGATAAAAATCAATGTGCTCTAGAGGCGTCATTAAATAAAACAAAACTTTACTTTACTTTGAAACACACTCAGCTAATAACACATGTGCATTGTCAGCTCCATTTCTCAGCTGATATTGGCTTTCTTGTGCCATCAATAAACGTTCATACTACATTTACAACACCTGTACATAAAATTAATTCTCAAAGCAAGAACACCAAACACGGGCATGGTTTTCTATTTATTATTGATATTCACTTGTGTATAAACACAGAAAATAATGGCTTTTAATGTAAGCATAAAGAAAACGCCAGCAGTGTACGTTTATATGATCTTTCATGCAACAGTCATACACTGTGCAGTTTCAGTCATGTGTGTGTGTACATTTCTCAGTTAATTACAGACTTCCTGCAACATCTTCTTGTATTTCAAAAAGACTTTATTTACTTCAATAGCTAAAGGTCATTAAATACACATAGTCTTTCTATGAATAGCTGAGACTGGAAGTAGATTTGATCATATCACTAGGATTATATGTTCTGACAATCAGATAAGAAATGTTATTATATCTCAAAGAAGCTGATAAAACTTATCAGATCATCTGGCAGAATGAATTTGTCAAGATCATGAATACCATATTCAATGGATTCTTCTTGCTGTTGTTTCAACTTACATGTACTTTCATGCTTATATCCAATTAATGTTCTACAGCATACAACTTACATTAATATGTGAGAAAACCCACTGATAGCTTTTGTTTACTCTCAACAATCTGAATGAATTAGTTTTGTGTTTTTGTTTTGGTGATGGTGGGGCTAGTACTGGATGAAAGGTGTGATATTATTTTGTTCTTTAACGACACCACTAGAGCACTAGACATATTAGTCATCAGCTACTGGATATCAAATATTTGAAAATTTTGACATAAAGTCAAAAGTGACCCAGCCTCCGATGGGTTTGTAACCACTGTCTTCAGCTTGGGTGTCTGATATTCGAAAGGTGTGATGATGCAGCCTTTTGGGGCAATGTGCACTTAGATGTAGGCAAACCATAGAATGGTCTGAACCATAAAAAACCCAAGTAAAAGTAATGTTTGTTATATTTAACGATGACTCTAGTGCACATTGATTTTTATCTTATCTTTGGCTTTTGGACATCAATCCTATGGTCATTCTGATATAAGTCTTTAGAGGAAACCCACTGCCACCACATAGGATACTCCTTCTGATTAGAAGCAAGGGATCTTTTATATGCACCATCCCAGAGACAGGACAGCACATACCACGGCCTTTGATAAACCAGTTGTGGACCACTGGTTGGAACGGAAAATACCCCAAACTGCAAACTGAGAAGGATCGAACTGACGACCGACCGGTTCACAGGCTGACACGCTACTATTTGAGCTAGATCAAACGCCCTAAAAAAACAAGTAAAAACATACCAACCCTCATTTTCAGTTAGTATTACCATTCAGCACTGCTCATTTAAAAGCAGACATTAAATCAATTTACATTAGGATTTATTTCACTAACAGAACTTCACCTAAACATCTGGCAGATTAAAAAAACAATTATCAATAAAAATTGTTGATGATGTTTTGTCAGTTATATTCAGTTTAACTTTGGTCAGGTGTTTCAAACTTTTCAATCAGTTATAAAGTGTGTTTGGCAAAAGTGAAATCTATTGAAATGGTGTAAGACCGTGATAAAGAAGAGATATAATAACCCACGTAGTCATATCAGACCCAGCACATTGTAGATTATTTTCATGTGGTAAGTACTGCAGATACCAGGTGCTCACGTTAATAATCTTGTGATGGGAATATGATGTAGCAAGTTTCAATGATGTTATCGGTTTCGATAAGAAAACTGTGTGCAGGTAGTGAACATTAGTACATAGTGTGCAGGTAGTTTAGCACCAAAATTTCCATGTAATTGATGATAAATATACTGAATTACAAAAGAAATGCAACATAGTTTGCAACGTTAATAGGTTTTTATGACTAACATAAGAAATTAAAAAATAATAACCAGTAGCTTTTGGAAAATCATTTGTTCCTGTTCTTTCTTTCTTTTCTCTCCTTTTTTCTTTCTTTTATTTAATGACATCACTAGGACACATTGAATTTGTTTATTCATTGGTTATTGGATGTCAAAACATTTAGTAATTTTTAGTCTGACACAGTCAAATGTGAACCAACAGTCTCCAAAAGCTTTTGTTTCTATTGTGTTAAATGAAACACACAAATCAAAAACAAAATATCAATGGTAATCACAATTTGCAATCACCCACCTTAAATGAAGAATGCATTCATAATTATCTGATGCAAACTATCTAGAAATAAAACTATCTGATCAAACATCATCTTTGAAGGCAGAGCAATAGTGGCACAAACACATATATGAGGAGTGGGATCTAGCTCAAATGGTAGCATGTCTGTCTGTGAACTGGTCGGTTGTTGGATCAATTCTTCTCAATGGCTCCATTTGCTGTTTGGGCTATTTTCCATTCCAACCAGTGGTCCACAACTGGTTCATCAAAGGCTGTAGTATATGGGACAGTGCATATAAAAGACCCTTCCTGCTTATCAGAAAGAGTAGCCTATGTGGCAGCAGTGGGTTTCATCTAAATAAATATGTCAGTATAACATATGACTGATGTCCAATAGCCAATGATAAGATAAATATCAACGTGCTCTAGAGTCGTCATTAAATAAAACAAACTTTACAAATACATATATAGTTACAGTACGGAGAATAAAGTGCAATGCCCATTAAGTGGATCCAGACACTGTCTGATTTGATGGTTTAAACAGAATTAGTGATTGCAGCTTCTTTGATTGGGATGGTAGTATGTGGAGTATGTTTCTACTCATCTCAACCAGAACAGACCAGATAGCATCCTACCTCCTGTACCTGTCCAGGCATTCACTTTAATTTGCAGTGCTTTGCTCTCTTATCAACACATGCTAGATTTTACAAACCAGTTTACATAGGAATTTTTTTTTTAATTCATATATTTCAGAAATTGGTATTTGGAATACAGATCCATGAAGTTAATTGATTTATTTAAAGATCATTCAAATTTGAATTCGTATCTAATATGAAAATCTGATATTATTAAGTAAAGTACATGTAATTTCACAGTACATTTATAGCTCAAATTATGTTTACCACAGGCTCAAAGATAAATACTACATGTATGTTAAGAATTTATTATACTGTACTTTGTTTTTTTAAATAAATAAATCTATCACATTTCGAGCTTTAAATTAAATATAATCACAATAAATATATTTTGTTTAAAGTATCTAACCAAGTGTCACCAGAATGAATTTCTACATCTACATGTACCTTGGAATGAACGTTTCAACCAATCTTACAAAAATTGGAGTATTTCCTTAATTACTAAAAATTTGTCAAGCAAAATTTGAATAGCAAATATATGTATTACATTTTGTAGCCAATATACAAATTAACAACAAACCAATTTGGAAAAAAAGGCTACCATGACCGTACACAACTTGTATCAATCAAACAGCATGCTGTTTCTGTGGCTTACCTTTCAGAACAATCCACAATCAGCACGGTTATTAATGGAAACATGCTGACACACACATACAAATATATATACGTTTGTGGGTTTTTTTTTAGAAATCTCCAAGGATTCTTTAATACAATATTGGCAAAATTATTAATTGGAGTAACTGACTTATTTTAAACGTGAAAATTACCAGAAGAACAAACATCAACAGAAAGGTGACCTAGAAAACATGGAGACTAAAAATACAAAACATGTTTATCATTCTGACAGTGAGTAAAGACATAAAAAAGATGATGACATTGCTAGAGTCTGATGGTGCCAATGACAACAGACATCATAATCCTGCTTGCTGCTGTTGGCAGGATGTAATAAAAAACAGTTGGCTCTGTTCAACTAATTAACAAGAAACCTCATAGAAACAAACTGCTAAAGGCTTCTGTTAGGGCTATTACTATTTTCTGAAAGAACAAGTTCCGTAGCTACATGTGTTGATGTTTAGATGGAAATATAAAAAACATACCACACTGTTTAATAATGAATTAATCTTCAACACACTGCAGGTTAGTTAGAAATGCTCTGCCCCAGAGAAACAGGTTAAAATAAGGTCACTTTGCTTAAATGCTATCAGTCCAGGCATTTATAAATTAAACTTGATGGCTATACATCTGCCATTATATCAATGAAAAAAACCCACTGGTTTTTCATAAACGTATGCTAAAGACTAAATGGATTAAATTGCTTTCAGCAGCTTATAATTAACTTATATCAATTAAAAAAAGTTAACAAGTTTGCTTTATATTATATCAAATTACTTATTATGATTCTTAGAAGTATATTACCAGTAAATAATTTTTTAATTGTTTGAACATATTAACATTAGTTATAAAGACAACAGATAAGATGTGACCAACACCCTTTAACAGTGAAAAAATAAAAGTAATGTAAAGTTCTGTTTTATTTAATGATACCTCTACAGCACACTGATTTTTATCTTATTATCGGCTATTGGAAAAAAAAGAAGTAAAGTTTGTTTTATTTAATGACGTCTCTGGAGCACATTCATTTTTACCTTATCATCGGCTATTGGATGTCAATCATATGGTCAATCTGACATATTTCTTTTATGGAAAACCATCTGCCACCCCATAGGCAACTCTTTCCATAAGCAGCAAGTGTCTTTAAGAAGCACTTTCCCATAGATAGGACAGCATATACCATGTCCTTTGATGAACAAGTTGTGGACCACTGGTTGGTACAGAAAAATTGCCCAAACTGCAAATGGGTCTACTGAAAAGGATCGATCTGAAGACCAACCGCTTCAAAGGCAGACACGCTACCGCTTTAGCTACATCCAGCTCCATTCAAAGAATAGAAAACTATTAAGTTCTTCTCATCTTGGTCACACTATATAATCACCTCGCAGTCAATGCATATCACAGACATCAGACCAATGTCAGGTAAACAGATACAACTTGGCAGAAACTAGCTATTAGTACGGTTATTTGCAAACACGTGAATTAAGGCAATCACTGCCATAAGTAATGGTATTCTCTTTAAGCAATCACGTTGCTAAATGTATATTATTATTAACACCTTTCTAAGTCACCTATTTAAAAATATTGTTACGAACTGCCAAGTCCTTTAGGATAATGGATTCACCATTCATGGAGTAATTTTAACTTGCTCACCAGCTGGAAGACATCTCTCCCATTAACAATATTTATATATAGTGCAATGAACCGTATATGATTTCAATGGTGAGCCGCTATATACTACCATCTATACTACTATATTACTAGTGATTCAAGATGAACTGATTAATACTCCAACTCCACTCATGAAAAACACTTGAATTGGTGGTTTTCATATCACTTTGAACTGTTATTTGCAAACACGTAAATTAAGGCAATATATATAGGGGTTGTGCTTGAGTTGGCAGGTTTCATATCACTTTGAACTGTTATTTGCAAACATGTGAATTCAGACAATATATATAGGGGTTGTGCTTGAGTTGGCAAGTTTCATATCACTTTGAACTGTTATTTGCAAACACGTGAATTCAGACAATATATATAGGGGTTGTGCTTGTTGGCAGTTTTCATATCACTTTGAACTGTTATTTGCTAACACATAAGTTTGAGAATCACCCAGCAGTAACAAATGTAGCTCTGAATAAAGACTGTTTGAAAGTATTTAAAGTTTGAATCGTTTTGAAAACGTATCTGATAATCCTGTTTGTATTGAAGACAAAATAATGCATACTATTATAGTCCAATGCAATATGATAAAACACCATTGCTAGAACAAAGTTCAGATACCCAAACACGAGACACGCATTTAATGTCTGCTACTGGGGAGATATTTATGTGACAGTTGTGGTTCTTGTAAAATAGTTTTATGTAGCCAGTAATTTGTTTCAGTTTAGTATTATTACATTACGTACATATATGTTGGTGCTTAAAACATGTGAACCTGAGTCAAATGATTTTTTGTTATACCACAGTGGAGAATATAGCCAAGTGATAAATTTTGGTAAACTCACACACGATTTACAGATTTAAATTTGAGACGGCATGACCTCTGATTTCATACCAGTAAATTGCATTAAAACTGTTTAAAACAATAAAAAATAACAAAAAATGTATTTCGCCTATCATGATAAACAAACAATGAACAAAGAAAAGTAACAGAATTTTTAGTACACATACCTACCAGTTCCTTTAATATCTCCAGAGAATACATTTTAAACACAACAGCTATAAATAAAAATGCGAAGCAGATGTAGCTCAAATGGTAGCATGTCAGCCTGTGAACCCATTTGCAATTTGGGTTATTTTCCGTTCATCAAAGGCTGTAGTATGTGCTGTCCTGTCTGTGAGATGGTGCATATAAAAGACACCTTGCTGCTTATTGGAAAGCTTATGTAGTGGCTGCGGGTTTCCTCTAAATGCATGTCAGAAGGATCATATGATTGACGTCCAATAGCCGATGATAAGATAAAAATCAATGTGCTCTAGAGGCATCGTTAATTAAAAACTAACTATAAATAAAAATGCAGTTATATTCAGTGTAAGGCTCTGAGCTAAAATGATAAAAATACTAAAATTTGTTCAGGTGATAATGCTGTTCAACAGGAAATGACTTCAGTACAAATTAGATTATATGTAATCTGAGTAATACGAATAATGACAAAGCAACACACAACTGCTAAGTCACTGTTCTTTGAAGATTTTGTTGGTATCACGTTTTATTAAACTAATGATTTAAAGCAATATATTATTAGTTAATTAAATTTATTTCATTCATATGACAAATGTGTCTTTTTTGTGTTTTCTTAGTTTTTTTCAAAAGGTGGTATACTTTAAAAACTTTATGACTTTACGAGTTGTATGTACTTGTGATCAGAAAGGAGTGAGCCAGCACTTTTAATCCTTGCGCTTTTTTGTTTTTCTTTGATGTTTTCAGTTGCAAAAGAAAATAATTTCCATAAATAAACTCTATAACAAGGTGTAATAAATAGATTACAAGACTCGATCCATTAGAATACTCGTGTGTTTTAAATCGTCCATCACTTGCTTTACGACTGAAAACATACTTCTTGTAATATAATCTTTTTCTACAGGATCTCGTTATGTAATCTCTATGTACGAAATTAGTGGTTTCTATTCATAAAACCTGTCTGAAATGATCTATAAAGGTTTTGATTTTCACCTATTACTATTAATTTCATGATATGGTTTCGTACTATGCATATGATTAGTACACTGTTTGAATGATACAGTGCTTACATGTACTTTAGTACCAGTATATCTAGTTTACCCACAAATATTAACTTTGTAATACGAGGTAACCAGAAGTTGGTTCACCTGGTGTTTACTTATAGTCTATTTACGCTACTTGGAACATGGATTTTTGTTGTTTAGTTTGCGTGAACCTAGGTGAAAAAGGACTGGAGTTTTGGAAATAGCAAAAAAGTCCTATGTTCCAATTTTTTTCATTACTTTGTTAAATAATAATTTAAAATATTCC
>JAULBS010003477.1:0-11477 GCA_032355785.1 Symmetromphalus regularis | reverse complement strand
CACAGAAGTACTCATCATAGTGTTATCAAATGGATTTTAACTCACAGAAGTACTCATCATAGTGTTATCAAATGGATTTTAACTCACAGAAGTACTCATCATAGTGTTATCAAATGGATTTTAACTCACAGAAGTACTCATCATAGTGTTATCAAATGGATTTTAACTCACAGAAGTACTCATCATAGTGTTATCAAATGGATGCCATGAAACATCTCGCACACAAGCCCGATGTCCGTCCAGTTTCTTGACGATCTTTCCAGTCAGTAGGTCGTACACTGAAACAAAGCAAATTATTATTTGTTTCATGACACAAAGAACAGTGTTTAATGAAAGACTAGTTGATGTCAATATTTGCAAAACACTGTTTACAGAAAAAAAAACACTGGTTAGTAATGGGTCTTTTATATAATTAACTTTCCTACAGAAAAACATCAGAAACCACTGCCTTCAATTAGACAGTTGAGAACTACTGTCTGGAATGGGAAATACTGTTATGAGTCCACTAATGGAAAATAACTCTTCATTTCAAACTGTGCAAAACAAATTCAATCATCAATTTGTCAAAAGCAATTTCAAGGCCAGGAACAAATTAATAATAATAATTACACATTTAAAAAATATTTAATTCACTATATCATAATTCATTAAATTCAAGAACTTATGAAGGTCAAACTACAATTTTCAAGATCTTTTCAAGGCAATTTTCAGTTTGAAGACCATTTTAAGACTGCACTTCAAATTCAGGGCCTTTTCAAGGCAATTATCAGTATGAAGAACATTTTAATACTGCACTTCAAATTCAAGCCTTTTCAAGGCAATTTTCACTTTGAAGACCATTTTAAGACTGCACTTCAAATTCAAGGCCTTTTCAAGGCAATTTTCAGTTTGAAGACCATTTTAATACTGCACTTCAAATTCAAGGCCTTTTTAAGGCAATTTTCAGTTTGAAGACCATTTTAAGACTGCACTTCAAATTCAAGGCCTTTTCAAGCCTGTGTGAATTCTGAGTGATTAATATATATCTCCCTTAGTTATGATCGTGGAAATCAGTGTGGTATGTAAGTATGAATAAAGCAAATTCAGTGTATTACCAACAACACTGCCAGTGGCACAACCGCTGTAGATATATCTCTGTCCAGTAGTGAACTGTGGAGAGAAGTGACATCGCACCAATGTGTGCAACACACAGTGTCCCTTGTACGTCATCACAGAGGTGTCACCACACATTCGGTATTTTCGAGACACTACAACAACAAAATATATTTAAACATTCTAAACATATTCATGGGTGTAAATACTGGGTGAGGGGGAGAGGGAGGGGGTTCACATCCCCTCCACTTTTTAGATGGGGGATGCCCATATAATTATCTTATTCACTTTTTGCATCAAAAAATTGAAATAAAATGTCTAAATAATAATCTTTTCCAGTATTTCTCTTTATGATATCAATGTAACACTTAGCCATGTGGTCTTAGTGCGAATATACCGAAGTAAACAGTGGGTCTACTATAGTTTGTATATTTTAACCAGGAAAGGCATTTCAAAACCATTGGATTTTCAACAAAAAAAATTGGGGGCGGAGGGGGGCCTGCCTCCCCCAGATACGTCACCTCCACTTCCAGAAAGCCCACCGACTCCGTCCCCACCACCTTCACGAACCAGTTGTTACCCATGAACATATTTACTAACCAAATGATACAAAAAATTAGGTAAACAAATGACATGAAGGATTTCATTTAAATGCGATAACAATGATTGGCTAACACAAATGACATGCTAGTTGAAAACACCAAAATGGATGAAATCATTCTTCAAGTAATTTATAGAAATCAATTTTTATTTTATTTTGTTATTTTGTCATCTTGGTTGTATTTTTGTTTATAATAATGTAGAAACAGTAATTTATAGATATCAATTTTAATTTTTATTTTGTTATTTTGTCATCTTGGTTGTATGTTTGTTTATAATAATGTAGAAATAGTAATTTATAGATATCAATTTACTATTTTGTCATCTTGCAGTGCTGTTGACAGCTTTGCAGCAGATGAGGAAACTGTCTCGTCTATTGTTTTTCTGACCATACTTATAAAACTACAAATCTACTATAATGGGTAATTTGTACCAATATGTGAATGTTAAGTTCTACTTGCTTTTCTTTGGCACTTGTTGCCACCTGTAATCCCATCTCTGGTTAGACACCGCCTTCTTGGTTGCCTGTAATGCATAAATAACATATTGTAATACACAAAAACGTCTACCAAACATTATGTAATGAATGGAATCAATCATGATATAATGGTCTAAATATAACAGCCTTTGTATATAAAACAAAAAATATTTTCCAGTTTCATCTAATGTAAAACAAAACCTGATGAAGTAATTTTAAACATCCAAAACGTATTTTCCATTAAATTTATCAACACTCAACTTATTCTTTTACACACTCTTAGACTACCATATTTTTCAGACTGTAAGCCACTATATATTTTTTTAAAACTGGGAATTAAAGGTTATATAATATTTGCGAGTTTATGGAAATCAGCAGTTGTATCAACCTCAACTTCTTTTTCTCTTTCATAGCTCCATTTTCTTGATCTACTACAATCCAAGTTAAACAGTTATACAGTTGTCAGTTTCATCTCTAAAGTGCAAGCAAATGATTCTCTGGCAATAAAATATATAGGAATGAACAACCAGTTTCTTTTTGGTTGCTTGATAATATCACATCATAGACTGTTTTTATATCATAGTTATCAGAGGAAGAATACTGTATTTTTAATGAACTTGGGCTTATTGAGAGAATATGACTGATATTAATGGTCTTTTCGACTCTGGTGTGAATTCTTAATTAACCTACATGGAATAAATGGGGTAGGACCAATTTGAAAGTAATATCGGTAAAACCCTCCTATTGAGAGTTCAGCAAATTGACATAGAAAGAAATATTGTTTAACTTTACCATTGGTCTAATAAACACAACAGAGAATCTGCCATGATTTGCAAGTAATCATAACAGTAAAAAAAAAAGAAAAAAAAAAAAAGATAGCAACCCAGTTTAATATGACTTTTTCTCATTTTTAATTTTCCAAAGCAAAACCAAAAGCATAATAGAGTTGTCTAGATTAGTCTAAAAATAGTTTTATTGAGTGGGGGAATATAAAATAAAAACGTTTCACTTAGTGGTGCCCTAACAACTGTATTTTGTCACAAACATAAAAGATGTAAATAATTACGTGAGCAATAACTTTACCTCAACAGCATCTTTAGAAGAAAAGACACGCACATCCCACAGTTTAATTGTCTGATCCTTAGAGTTAGACACCAAGTATCTCGCATCTCTCTGAAAATATAAAACAATACAAATCACTTTTATCTAATATAATACAAATCATTTTATCTAATACAATACAAATCAGTTTTATCTAATTCAATACAAATCAGTTTTATCTAATTCAATACAAATCAGTTTTATAATTCAATACAAATCACTTTTATCTAATTCAATACAAATCACTTATCTAATTCAATACATTCGGATAAATAACACAACAAATGAGCAGTTCCGCTTATTTAAAGCAATGCAGCTTATTAACAAAAAATTGAAAATATTTACTTCTTGTCCTATCCTTTTCAACCCAAGCATTTGTGAACATCACCAGTATGGGTCTGACTGATTGAAGAAATGGCATAGCTAATGTTTTGCAAAAAAAATGGTAGCATGCTTATATGCATCTATATTATTAATTACTATTGATATTCTTCCCTATTCTTACCCAGATGTTAAGATCACAAACAATAGAAACATGTCTGGCCTGAAAGCCCACAAAAAATCACAAAAGGAGGCTTCTTGTTTGAAAATATATGTTAATATGACTGCATGATCCAAGCAAAGATATTAGATACCTTAGAATCTATAAATGTGATTCCATCATGGTGACCGGCCATCACTCCTACTGGAACTGGGTTACTTTCTTGCAGGGTACGTCGATCCCACACCTGCAAATCAATATATACCATTCAACTGACATCAATTTAATCTAGAAATATGTCTAAACCAGATTTAAATTTACAGTCCCAAATTGGTTAAAAACATTAGAAAAAGTATCTGTAAGCACACACCCTCTCCAAACAACTTGTGTTTTTTTATCTACTGTTCTATAGACTTTAAAAAAACCTAAATGGGTACTAATTCTGTATCTTTCATGCAGGATATAGTTACAAAATTTATATCCATCCATTATTTTCCAAGTTATGAAGTGTTTATGATACCAATGGTTAGTTGTGAAATGTGCTAAGATTTGTATTTGCTAAAAACACAAAAACATCACAATATTAGCCCCATTTTCAATTAGTTTGATCTTCATTACTTTTGTTTCTTTCATGTTTCTTTTTAATAATATGAACATGACTAAATATGCTTTTAATTTCAGTATAATTTGTGTGTGTAGCAACAACTATAAGCGCTTTCAACATTTTTGTGATATCCACTGATATTATGGCCAATCTGCTCAGTTTAATTTTCCTATGGGTTAAAAAAATGGAGAAAACAAATCCTATGTCTACATTTCAGAGTAGAAACAAATTGAAGCACAGAAAACCCCAATTTGATGTTCCATGTTTATAAAAGAAGAAAAGATGGTCTATTTATATTTACAGGTGATCAAAGACAGACTACCTTAACGAGGCCATCATCACCTCCACTGAACAGAATCTGTGACGAGTCATCAGCAAATGATACAGCATTCACATCATCATCATGGCAATCAATCTATTAAAAAATTATTATTATAATTATATAATTTTTTACATACTAATTTCCACTTCATTTTGGCAAATCCTTTATTTATAAAACATTTAATATAACTAAATGCAGTTTTAACATAAATATATTTATCCTGCAATCAATGTTTGTAGTGAATTATAATGCTGACAATTTATAGCAAAGTCATAACGTTAGTAGCAGTTTATCACAAAACGATGTCATTAGTTAAATATTTTATTACACCCTCATTTGATTTTTCTAGTTTTTAAACTTCCTGCATTGAAAAGATCCATTTATTTGTATTCCAGAATAAATATTTAAAAACTTTCAGATTTATAAAATTTAGTTAAGAAACATACTTTTGTTATACCGACAAAATTAGCCTCTTACAAATATGACGTAATCATATCTCTGAAATATATGATGTCATACCGGCAATACTGGCAATCTGAAAACAGTGTGTTTACTTATTTTGCAATTTTGTAGGAAAAACAGGTGTAAGATATTAGTTTATTGATCAGAATAAACTAATATCAGTTGTTTGCTCAAAATGACCATAACATTAAACCACATTTAAATGAAATGTTTTTGTTTTTTCAAATACAAACAGTTAATAAACATCAGTTGAACAGCATAATCCAAACTGGCCATTTTAAATAGGAAATATGTACTGGATACTACATACATGTATATTAGGTAAAAAACTAAATTAAACTGAGGTTGAATGAAAATGGCAGGAAATATAAATGTGTCAAGCTAATGTATGCAGTATACAATGTTACAACAGTGTGTCAAGATATCTAGTCTTCATTAGTCAGAAGATAAAAGATCCCTTGCTGTCAATCCAATCATTCAAACATACATACATTAACTTTCCATTTACACAATACGTTAGTCTACAGTGCATGGTTATGCATTACTAGAATGCAAAATAAATACAATTTATCAAATAATTAAATGTTCAAAAGAACAAGCAAATTACTCTGTTGTGATGCAAATGTTTTTTGATGATGAATGTCAGTGAAAATGCTTATCAGATGAATGTAGAATAGTAGTCTACAATTAAACCAATCACTAAAGAAATCCATTTACTATTTGTAAATGTATATCTAAAATAAAATATTATTTTCACAAACAAAACTATTACCCTTAGTGTTCTTTGATTGCTTTCTCTGTCGTAAACATACAGACACCGGTCATTGGCACTGCAATAACAACAAAACAATCATTTATGTACATAATGCAGTAGAAAAAAAAACAATAACCCCCAGAATATTTAATGTAGTTCTGAAGGTACTTTCAGTTTTTGAAAATCATAATTTACAAGTTTTACACAATCATATATGTGATGTGATAATAAACATTTTTAAAATCAAACTCTCGTAAGGGTTACACAGAATAATGCATCTCATAAATACATTTGAAAATTTCCACAAAACCCTCACTCTAATTTAATAATGTGCGTATATGTTACCCTCCAATGATTTCTCGGTTGTCTGACGAGAACATCAGAGAGAATATGCAGAAACTGTGTTCTCCTGGCAGAAGATGAAGAGCTTCATGAATGTCATGTTCTCCATAGATATTGCATAGGTGAACTGAAATATAAACATATACACTGGGCAAAACATTATTTTTCATTATTTTCACAAGAGTACAAAATGCACTTTTTGGGGAGGGGGTGAAAGGGACATCTACGCTTTTCAAAATAATTTTTAAAATTGACTATAATACTAGCAGCGAAATAATTTTTTTTTTTTTTTTTTTACATTTTTGGGAGGGAGGGAGGGGTCCGGAAAAAGAGTACATTTTGTACACTCATGAAAATAATGAAAAAAATTGATTACCTCTTATATTCACCAACACATGACAAATCAGTACCAAATTAACCTTAGTTAACATTATATTCAAAGGCCACAGAAGTTGGGGTGGAAGTAGAGGAAACTGTCCTCCACATACCAATAATCCTATAGCTTTATTTTACTTTGATTGTATATTATTACATATTCCAAGAGCTGTTTTTGTATATATTCATATGTTTATCTATATTATACAAATACATAAACCCATAAGTTATTTACACCATATGAATGCATGTTAAAATTGTTGTTACTTCATATTCCACTATTCCAATAAATAATCTGTCCATCACAAATGATACAGTTTGAAAGCAACATAATACACAGTACTGTATATGAAATATATAGAATCTAATACCAGGTTTTAAGCTGGACCGTAAAAATCATTAACAATTTGGCTAATTTGGTCAGAAATTCTATAGCCAAATTCAGTTTCAGTTAGCCAAATAAATTGACGAAAATCATCCTAAAGTGTACTAATTGAATCGTAAGCAATGGAAAAGGCTGAGTTATTTCAAATGACAATAAAGCTATAAAGAGTGAACTCTTCCGATGTTGTCTGAATGAACTGTGTATGTGTGCATAATAATGCGCAGACACAGCAAGCAGTATTTAGATGGGTCCCCGACCAATTAAAAGCGTGAATTATACAAATAACAAGTAGAGTATCAAAACAGTGGCAGATTGAAAGTGAAACGCGATTTTTGAATTAGCTGTTTGGCAATTTCATAATCCAGTGTATTTGCCAAATTTCATTTTAATTTGTATTTGGTGAATTGGCGAACGACTGCTTAAACCCTATGATGCTGTAACACTAATTTACAATTTGGGACAGATAATAATATATCTTATGTTGTTCAGGTAATAATATACCTTCTGTTGTTCAGTACTTACTGCAGTCTGACCAACTGGAATAGATCAGAAAGTTGCCATCAGGACTGAAAAACAACAACAAATGTGTGAAAAAAGTAGAACAGTATTAAAGCTATTGATATAGTATGTGTAACAAAACACCACTGGAGAACATTACTGCAAGACAATAAAATCACTTTTAATTATAATATTTTATTAAAATAATTATATGGAAATATTTCAAAATTATTTATAAAGAAAACAAAAAAATTAAATAAACTTTTGAATATCATTCAAGAAAGATTATTTAAAAATAATTAAAAAACAAGTATATAAAGATTTACAAATTAATAGAAAAATCATTTTTAACCAAAAAAATGTCTGGAAGAACATAATGGTTTTAGTAATGAAGATAAATCCCACACTATCTTGCAATACACACAAACAGAAAAGCAAGTCTACTACTGTATATACTAACCTAAATGCCGTGTCCAACACACTCCAGCCAACATCCCGGGCTCGTATTGCTTTAAATAAGCGGAACTGCTCATTTGTTGTGTCATATATCCGGATGTACTGATCTGAAATAGGTTTTATATAACTCATCAAAAACTGAACAAAACTCTCTATCATTTAAAAAACCTTTACAAAACACTAATCAACTTGGCCACTCAGTCTTGATGTAACAATATATTTTTATAAATAAATAATATAACGAAATGTGTTCTTTGTATGGTTAAAAAGAAAGAAGGAGTTAAATACATGTATAATTTTTATATCTGACACAAAGAACCAGAAGCAAGTCAGAGATAAATTTTCACAATTTTATTTGTATTATGTATATCCTCATACAACAGAATAAGATGGGACTAAAAAGAAATGTGTTCTTTGTATGGTTAAGAATTAAAAAAAAAGTTAAAAACATGTATAATTTTTATAATATCTGACACAAAGAACCAGAAGCAAGTCAGAGATAAATTTTCACAATTTTATTTGTATTATGTATATCGTCACACAACAGAATAAGATGGGACTAAAAAGAAATGGCTACTCTACAAAGAAACAAAAAGTGGCTGCTTAGGACAGGTGGCTGCTTACTATAAGTAGTCCATTTTTTAATGATATTTTATAAATTTTAAAGTTTCAGTTTTGGAATCACTTGTGAATTTTAGTGCCATTTATTGGTTTTATTGCAAACATAAATATTGATGCTCTTTAAATTTACATTTAAATGTAGTTTCAAGAGTTCATTTTGTTTGCAATAAAGGTGATCTGCTTGTGTACTGCTACCAGTCTAGATACATTATCAACTTAGGTTTAGTTCAGAACTCACATAGAGTCAGATCCCCTAATTACACTTCTTGAATTGTGTTCTATGTTATCAATTACACAGTGTCACATCAAACTGTCCCATGTGAGCATTGCTGTTTTACGGCTACGTAAACTAATTCTCCCTATTCATTTCATGTATAGGACACTGTAATAATACTGTATTTTATTAATTGGTGTCCAATTTAGGTGGCCATCTGAAAGTAAAAAAAAACCAAAGAATTTGCTGGATCCTGCTTTTTAGTTGTTTGGGACAGCAAATCATACAATAAAAAAGAGAAACAATATTTAACTATAAACATTTCTTGTAATGTCTGTAAAATTTGTAACTGACACACAAACGATTCGAGATTACCTTGTGAGGCTGTAAGAAAAATATCTCCTTTTAGGGAATAATTGCCACAGAACGCTTTCTGATGATAAGATGCCATTTTGGTCATTCGGTTAGGCAAGTATCTGAAAAAGAAATGTGGCAAATGGTAGGATATAATATATAACATTTTACAACACACGTTTTGTCTTACTACAAATTAACACTACTAATTAAAAGGTTATTTTTTAGGGGTGTAATACATTTTTTAAAGTAATATATACATTAATTATTATATATTATTAAGCAATATATAGAAGAATCCTAATTTTACCTCAAGATACCTTGATAAGCAAAAATATATGAGTTAGTAATATTCAAGATTTATTTTAGAAAGTTCTCAACGATTTTAGGTTTGTAACTGCTGAAGAATTGTATATATCTAGTGTATCTATTTTGCTGCACTAAATGTGTTGTACTACATAAAATGCAAATCATTAAAATCGACATACTTTGAATTTATCAAACAACGATCACCATGTGTAAATTGTTGCATCTTGTTGAATCCAATTTCTCTCTAAAATAAATAGATTATATCTTTGAATATGATGAAATAAATAATAAATTAATATATACATAAATTTTAGATTGTTGACTCCATAAATATCTTTCCAAAGGCAGTAGGATTTGCCAGTTCAATGCAGTTATCACATTTCCTTTGTGTGAGCTGCGTTCATGATTTACTAGTGAAGAAAAGTTGAAGTGCATGCTGAGCCTCAGCTTTGACTGCTCACTGAACATGGTATATGAAGGTGCTATCTGTGTATGTTTTATTTAATTGTCATTTAGTGCAGTGTCAATTCTTGCAAATGCTCAGTAACTGATATGTATTATTTCCAATCAAAACACCCCATAAAACATCTATTATTATTCCAATATCTTTCCAATGCATTTGTTAACCATGTTAATGAAAGAATTAATGAAATGTTCATTCATGATGTTAAACTTTCACATTTCACCAACTTTGTTAAGATTAATTTTCTTTAAGGGGACTCCCACTAATGTTATGTTATAAATAGTAGCATGATGTTTGGAAAAGTAGATCCAGTCACAAGATGTGCATACAAATTAATGTACTTACTTGAGTATGTTAAAATAACATTAAATATTGATGACTGCTGACAATACTGTTAAAAGTATATATAAATATTATAAATATATATTATTATCTGGTTAATATTAACAGCTTACCTGATTAATTAGATGTGTGATAGTAGGAATGCTGAGTTGACGACTCTTTGCACTTCTTCCTGATTGAATCATCACTAACTGACTGATATCATTCAACTGAAAAACAAACAATACAAAATCAAATTAAACATTCTATACCTGTAAATATACCTCACCCTCTCCATAAAACGTCCTTCAATTGTATATCAGAGGCAAAGAAGTCATGTTCCAGTGTATTTAACTTTCAAGTTTTTTTTTCTGGCAATAAAATAATAGCACCAAATTAGTGATATAATTTAAAATAGTTACTAATAAATGTGATTCACTAATATCAAGAAATCACATTTAACACCATCAAAAATCACGTTTCCCGGGTCAATCACTACTTTTAAGTGTACTTTTATTGTTAATAAAAAGATATTTCATAAAAATTAAGTCGCTCTCATCCTTTCTATCCCCATTTCTGAATAAAAACCATTACTAAAGTCCTGAATAATTACAAGTATTTGCAATAGAATAAATACAATATAATTTCAGTCTAGTGCTTCACAAATATATACCTAAAAATATTACTGTACCAGTAACTACAAACTCAATTATTTCCCCGACCCCACTACCACAGCTTGTCAGCCTCTTTATAATCTCTACTAGGATTCATCCTCATTCATGTTGTGTATTAGTTCTACTGTTATTTTAGATTTAGTCCTTTGGGTTAAGAATAAAATGTGTTTTTGAACACCACCAGTTCAACACTTCTATTTAATTAATGATGTGTCAGTCATTAATATAAAAAAATGTGTTTAATGACAGCCAAGGTAGAATATTGTTTTATCAATTACTATTCGGTGTATGTGACTAGCTAACAAAAAATCCCCACTCTGGTAACTACTTTTTTCAGTTAGCATTAAAATATTTTTTACCTGCTTTTTTCAAATATGACAGCCTTTGATATACCAGTCAGAGGTAACAGTCCTAAGTGTCCATTGATGGGTATCGAACTTATAATCAATGTACCTCAGCCTAACTCTCTACCATTAAGCTACAATTAAGGGATGTGTATGTATGTGTATATATATATATATATATATATATATATATATATATATATATATATAGAAAAATATATCTCTAA
>JAULBS010003466.1:0-11477 GCA_032355785.1 Symmetromphalus regularis | reverse complement strand
CACGGCCTTTGATGAACCAGTTGTGGACCACTGGTTGGAACGAAAAATAGCCCAAACTGCAAATGGGTCCACTGAGATGGATCGATCCGACGACGATCCGGTTCACAGGCGGAAACGCTACCGTTTGAGCTACATCATGCTCCTTCTTGTAACAAGATAATGATTTATGAGACTGCTAATACATTTGTTATTGGCTTATTTGTTTTGTTTTAACGACTCCATTAGAGCACATTGATTTATTAATCATCGGCAATTGGATGTCAAACATTTGGAACTCTTTACACGCAGCGGGACCGTAGTAACGACTGTGTGGTTGCTTGCAGGGGGAGCGGGGTGAGGGGACACTGACGGATCGGGTACAATGATAAACAATAATGTGTAAAACAAAATAAAGGCTCGCAAGTGGACGCTCCCCCTCCCCGCTGGTTCATACGGACCTACGGAGTCTGGAGGAGCTATTGGTCTGGTCTAATACAGATGCGATGCCCCAGACGCGAGATATAGCTTCCTCTCGCATGGTCTAACGTCAATTATCGAAAGTATCTTCTCGTTTCACGGTAACTCACGACATAAAACTAGTTCATTGCTTTAACTGATAGCAATTTCTTTTCTGTGAATATAATTGAGGGTATGCTATTTTAAATGCAATACATTTCAACATAAAAAAAATATTTGGGAGGACTGCCACCTTGTGGAACTTAACAGAAAATTTCGTTAAACCATCCAAAATCTATGACCCTATTCACATTCTGGAGTATTCAGACTACCATCTGGTAGGTTGAACGTATCTTCGTACTTATATTTAATTAATGTTCAAGCACGCTGTCTTGGACATGGAACTATGCTTCCTGTGCTGTCTTCCTGTGAACCGGTCGTTCGTGGGATCGATCCTTCTCAGCGAACCCATTTGTAGTTTGGGCTATTTTCCGTTCCAACCAGTGGTCCACAAATGGTTCATCAAATGATGTGGTACGTGCTGTCCTGTCTTGGGGGGGAGTGGGTGCATATAAAAATATCTTGCTGTTTATCAGAAAGCGTAGTCTATGTGGCGGCAGCGGGTTTCCTCTAAATAAATATGTCAGAATGACCATTATTATTACTGACGTCCAATAGCCGATGATAAGATAAAAATCAATGTGCTTTAGAGGCGTCGTTAAATAAAACAAACTTTGCTTTTTATTGCTTCCTATGCTGTCTGTTCAAAACAGAGGTTAGTGTTAGGATAGATGAAAGCCGTTGCCGCCTCACCAATGCGGCTAATCATTGATAAGCAGCAAGAGATTGATGGATTGATTGAAAAATATTTTATTTCACAAACAGTAAACGGAATGGACACTTGTTGGAAAACTATATATACATACAATATATTTACAATGACAACATTATTGAATATATTATTTACAATAAACAAACAAAAGAAAAGCAACTAAAATCATAAGATTGAAGAAAGAAAGACATCATAAATATACAAGAATATATAAGAAAAAGGTGATAAGTCACATGTTGACAGACAACTCAATCATCATCACACTCGAAGACAATAAAATTAATATAGGCATCTAAATTTATTTTATTCTAATCAAAGCGACGGGTTTGTTTTATAAATGTTTGGACACTTTTGAATGTAAGTTTTGTACTTAAATCAGTTAAATTATTTCTTCCATAGAATAATAATTTTAGGTTTATTGGATCTTTGACATGTGTCATCTCACAACCGTGCAGATATAAGATTTCTGAATATAGGCTACCAAAACCGTTTTCCTTTTTGTTCTACTGTCTCTAGGAAAAAAGATGTTGGTGCCGTCTGGCGTGTTGCATAATATACCAACAGTATAAAATCGATAAAATGGTTTTATAAGTAGATGTTGAACCTTTTTCAGCTGGTGATATAAATCTATTTTCTGGTTTTATATGCGTCAGACGTTTTCTGTCAGTGAGACAAATTAATTTGTACTTTTGTACGTACCGCATTTGTCCTGTCTGTGTTAAAAGCACATCTATACATAATTCAAGATTTATTACAACGTAGCAATCAATGTCAATAGACTCCAAATGACTGCTTATATCCAATTAAGTTTAAAGCCCACTGTCCAGGATTGAGGCTAGTGTTAGTAGGAGAGACTAATGTGGCTTCTTTATCGATAATGGTTGGTTGGTTGGTTGGTTGGTTGGTTGGTTATATTTATTTTCAAGCTTATAGCCAATTAAGGTTCAAGCACGCTGTCCTGGGAACACAACTCGGCTTCCTGTGCTGTTTGTCCAGGACAGAAGTTAGTAGGAGAGACGAAACCCGCTGCCGTCACACTAATGTGGCTTCTCTTATCGATAATGGTTGGTTGGCTGGTTGTATTTATTTTCAAGCTTATATTCAATTAAGGTTCAAGCACGCTGTCCTGGATACACAACTCAGCTTCTTGTGCTGTCTGTCCAGAACAGAGGTTAGTGTTAGTAGGAGAGACGAAACTCGCTGCCGTCAAACCAATGTGGCTTCTCTTATCGATAAGAAGCAAGGGGTCTTTTATATGCACTATCCCACAGATAGGTAGAAGATACCACGGTCTTTGATAAATCAGCAATGGACCCCACATGTAATTTAACTACCTAAAGGTCATATCAACAGAAACGTTGCTGCAATTAGTTTTGTTTAACGACAACATCAGAGCACTCTGTTGTATTAATCATCGGTTGGTGGTTGTCAAACATTTAGATATTGTAATAAATATTAAAGTCTGAGCCAGCCTCTGGTGGGGTTTGAAACATGATCTTCAGCTTGAGAGTCCGATGTCCTACTACACGTAGTCAAGTGTGAGCCAGCTTCCAACTGGTTTTGAACCATGATGTTAAAGGCACAGTCCCACGGAATTTAAGGAGCTTTGTTCTCTAAATATTGATTACGAATGAAACTTGCGTGCATTTGTTATACTAGATCTCGTTTTCATATCTCGAAAGATATTTTAACTGAACCATGATATAGGGAATTCCATGTCAAGCCGATAAAAAAATTTCACATTTAAAAATTTAAATTTTCAAGATCGGAACTCCTCGAGATGCGAAATAAATTGGTTTGAAATGTTTTTGCAGCTACAAAAATATTTAAAAGTTTTAAAATAACGGCTAACGGGAGAATACATGTCATGTGACTTGAAATATATACATCACACCTTCAAAGGAAAAAACCCGTTATTTTTTTCGATTTATTTGTGCGTGAGCATAATTCATTATTATTTTTAAAATATTGATAATAAGCGAGATGCGGTTATTATGTAAGTAGTTGAATAAAGTATTTCTATGGACAAATCAAATGTTTATATTTGAAATTAATTCTTTGTTTGGAAATTAATTAGGTCAAGGGTCCGTGGGAGTATGCATTTAAGCTTGAATCAGATGTCTAGCAATGGATCACAAAGACTCAAAAAAATATGGTTTCCGATCTGCCGCACTAGTAATTGTTTTCATAGAATTCGGGCCAGTCGCATTAAAATTTGAAAAAAAATCCTTGGATATATTTTAACAGGCCACTCAGCAAATAGAACCGGATTACAAAGACCTAATATGTAAATGGAGAAGTAAAACAGGTGTTCATCTTCCAAGGCCATTGATTAACGAAACACAATTGACATTTCATTGAAGTTCGATTATTAAAGTGGTCCTTTCATTCACTTCAAAGGCACAGCGAAAATGGTTGTAGAATAAAGGTTTTTGTTTTGTTTAATGACACCACTACAGAACATTGATATATTGGTTGGTTGGTTGGTTGTATTTATTTTCGTGCTTATATCCAATTAAGGTTCAAGCACGCTGTCATTGGCACACACATCAGCTTCCTGTGGTGTCTGTCCAGGACAGAGGTTAGTGTTAGTAGGAGACACGAAATACGCTGCCGCCACACTAATGCGGCTACTCTTATCGATAAACAGCAAGGGATCTTTTATATGCACTTTCCCACCACTGGTCGGTGTAAGTGGTACACACCTACCCACTGAGCCTTGCGGCGCAGTCACACTGAGTTGGAGCCGATACTGAGATTTGATCCCAGTACCTACAAGCCACGAGACCGATAGCTTAACCACGGCGCCACGCAGGTCGGTATTGATATATTAATCATCAGCTATTGGATGTCAAACATTTCAAAATTATGAGATGTAGTCAAGTGTGAGATAGTCTCCGAGGGGCTTTAAGAGTCGGATATCCTATTAGTGGACCGCTAACGCTCAGAAAAAAGCCAAGTTGGTTCGTTGTATTTATTATTGTGCTTTTATTACCCCAGCTCATATCTGGGAATTATTTTTCATAATGTCTCAGTGAGCATTATTATACATTGGTTTAACAGTTAATTATATTGGGTAGTTTTGTTATGTTTATCCAATGAAAGTTCTCGTACTAAAACTGATTCTAATAACACTGACCGTGACTATTTTCTTTTTTTATAGCAACGCAGTGAATCGTAAAACTTCGTCATTGTAAATATAAATTGCTATTTAAAAATGCATTGTTGAAAAATAATAATAATAAATGGCGAATTTTTATTTATTAAATAGTAACTATTATTAAAGGCGGATGAATACATTAATGTTGCAATGTGCACAGTCTGTGAGGTATTCCATTATAGTGTTTCAAAAAAACCCACGGCAGCTAAAGCATTTTAGGGAAAATCAATAACATTTTGCAGGGATAATAAATAAAATATTAAACTCGTTACCATTTATTACCAAATTTATGTACCTTGTGAAATAGTTTTCCTTTGTCACTCGCTATAGCTCGTAACAAAGAAAAATAATTTCGCTCGGAAAATAAATTTGGTAATAAATGGCAACTGGTTTAATATCCTCTATATAGCCAATTAAGTTTCAAGCACACTGTCCTAGGCACATAACTCAGCTTACAGTGCTGTCTGTCCTGGGCAGAGATTAGTGTTAGTAGAAGAGACGAAACCCGCTGCCACCGCACTAATGCGGCTACTCTTGCCGATAAACACCAAGGAATATTTTATGTGCAGACATGACAGCACATATTACAGCCTTTGATAAACCAGTTGTGGACCACTGGTCGGTGTAAGTGGTATACACCTACCCACTGAGCCTCGAGACACTGGGTTGGAGCCCATACTGAAATTAAAAATTCCATGCCTCGAATGCGATTTGATCTCAGTATCAAGAAGCAGCGAATCGATAGCTTAACCATTGTGTTATCGGGGCCAATTAATAAAGGCATCTACATATGGTTATGTATTTTACAACTGTGTTCCAGCTTACCCGATGTAATAAAAATAAACATTTAAAATACATCTAGTCTAGACATCGCTGCTTACGTTAAATCATTGAATACGTTTATATGGAATATACTGCTCAAATTAAGTAGGTGACATTCAAAACTAAAATAAATAATGTTTGTTTTATTTAACGACGCCTCTAGGTCACATTGATTTTTATCTTATCGTCGGCTATTGGACGTCAATCATATGGTCAGTCTGACATATGTATTTTAGATGAAACCCGCTGCCTCCACATAGGCAACTCTTTCCGATGTGTAGTAATGTTCATGCAAACGTAAATTACAGGAGCGGGGTGTAGCTCAAACAGTAGCGTGGCCGCCTATGAACCAGTAAGTTGTCGGATCGATCCTTCTCAGTGGAGCCATTTGAAATTTGGGCTTTTTTCGTTCCAACTTGTTGTCCACAACTGGTTCATCAAAGGATGCGGTACATGCTGCCCTGTCTGTGGGACGGATCATATAAAATACCACTTGCTTCTTATCGGAAAGAGTAGCCTATGTGGCGGTAGCGGGTTTCCTCTGAATACATATGTCAGAATGAACATATGTTTGACGCCCAATAGCCGATGATAAGATAAAAATCAATGTGCTCTAGAGGTGTCGTTAAATAAAACAAACTTTACTTTTTTTGCAAATGTAAATTACGTTATATATGCATATATACGTTCTAGACTTTTAGTACGGAATAATGCTTAATGCAATATAATAGAAACGTCTAATGCAGACATTAATTACGTTATAAATAAAAAATATGTTGGTTTAAGTTCGGAATAAGAACTTGTTCTTTAGTTATTATCATGCACTTGATGGCATTGATTACAGCAATTGTAAATTACGTTATATATATTCGTTTTACTACGGAATAATACCTTATCTTTTCCATTACTTGTCTGGCAGTTAATACAGATGGTAAATTACTTTATATCTATGCATTTTAGTACAAAATAACACCAAGTCATATATATGCACTTGCACTTGTCTGGCATTTTAATATAAAACGATAAGTTACGTTATTCTCGTGGATTATAATAAGGAACAACACCTTATCTTTTCAATTATTTGTCTGGCAATACAGATGGCAAATTACATTATATCCATAATTTTAGTTAATGCGATTTAGTATAAAATAACACCAAGACTTTTATATACGTACATGCACTCGACTGCCATTTTAATATAAGTTACGTTACTCGATTGGATTATGATACGGATCAATACCTTATCTTTTCAATTATTTGTCTGGCAGTTAATACAGACGGTAAATTATATTATATCCATGCATTTTAGTACAAAATAACTCTAAGACTCAAGGGCGAAAATCCGTTCCTGAAAGTGGGAGGGGGGGGGGACGGAACATACCCTTGTCCAAAAAATGGAGGGATATTTACGCCCATGCCAAGACTTATATATATGTACATTCACTAGACTGTCATTTACGTTATTCGCGTGGATTCTGCTACGAAATCATACCTTATCGTTTCCATTACTTTTCCGGCAGTTAATACAGACGGTAAATTACATTATCCATGCGTTTTAGTACAAAATAACACTAAGACTTATATATATGTACATGCACTAGTCTGCCATTTACGATTTTCGCGTTGTTGTAATACGCAATAATACGTTGCGTTGTAAAAAACACACATTTACTTGGCTGACGGCTTAAACGGGAATGATAAATTGCGTTATTCGCATGCCGCGGAACGAATATGTTTCCTTATACATGATTAATTCATAACATACTGGACGTTTGATTGGATTAGTTTCGCGAGAACTGCCGTGCATAACGGCGTTAAAATACCCAATTACCTCTTTCCACCGAGCGATTGAATTAATGGACTACTATTGCTATCGTAATTGCATCTTCACCCAAGTTTGACCCAAGGGGTTTACAGTAGAGGATCCAGAGGGGGTCCAGGGGTCCGGATCATCCTACGGTCTTGCTTTTTTTTTTTTTTTTTTTTTTTTTTTTTTTTTATTCCTTTTCCGAGTGCAAGGATGTGAAAATTAATTTGTTTTCCCCTAAGTCCTTTTCACCCATCACATTTGGACCCCCACACCCCACTTTCAGAAATCCTGCATCCGCGCCTGGTTTGGGTTTTTTTTCCTAAATATAACCAACCAGGAATTAACGGCTTGTAAAAGTAAGCTTTCCAGTTTCGGAGTACCTCGGGTCTTTTCCCCCATTTTCATTTACTAGTAATTTAAATGGCATAACGGTTATTGTGATCAAAATTATATTTCTGAAAATGGCTTAGCCGCTAGCTATGTTTTATAACTGCAAATATAAGGCAAATTATTATCTATAATGGTTCGTTGGTTGGTTGACTGTATTTTTTGTTTGTCCTTATATCGAATTAAGGTTCAAGCGCGCTGTCCTTGGCACACAAATCGGCTTCTTTTGCTGTTTGTCCAGGACAAAGGTTAGTATTAGTAGGAGAGACGGACCCAGCTACTGCCACACTAATGCGGCTACTCTTATCGATAAGCAGCAAGGAATATTTTATATGCACTATCCCACAGACAGGACAGCATATACCATGGCCTTTAATAAGCCAGCTGTGGACCACTGGTCAGTGTATGTGGTATACATCTACCCACTGAGCCTTGCAGAGCACTAACTCTAGGTTGGAGCCGATACTGAGATTAGAAATCCCTTTCCTCGACTGAGATTCGACCCCAGTACCCACCAGCCACGTGTCCGATAGCTGAACCACTGCGCCACTGGGGCCTATATCTATAATGGAAACAGTTAATCATTTGTTACACAAACCGTGGACCACTGGCTGGAACAAGAAATAACCCAATGTTACTACTGAAGGGATCTGCCTTTTCCGGGTAAAACCTTCAAACTATAATAGACCCCCTGTGTACTTCGGTATATTTGCGCTAAGACCACATAGCTAAGTTTTACATTGATGTTATAAAGAGAAATACTGGAAAAGATTATTATTGAGGCATGTTATTTAAATTTTTCGAAGCAAAATGTGGTGTAATTATAAAGATATACCCTTATCCAAAAAGTGGGGGATATGTTACCCCAACCCCTCGCCCGTCCTCCCCCAGGATCTACGTCCATGCTGCACGCGTAACTTAACCTCCAATGAATTCTGTGAATCGAGTACAATACGCTATGATTCAGTTTGGCGGTATTGGTAAGTACCTATTCCCTCGGATCGATCCTTCTCGGTGAACCTATTTGTAATTTGGGGTATTTTCAGATCCGTTCCAACCAGTAGTCCACAATTGGTTCATCAAAGGCCGTGGTATGAGCTGTTCTGTCTGTGGAACAGTGCATATAAAAGACACCTCGCTGCTTATCGGAAAGAGAAGCCTATATGGCGGCAGCGGGTTTCCTCTTAAAGAAATATGTCAGAATTACCATATGACTGACGTCCAATAACCGATGATAAGATAAAAAATCACCGTGGTCTAGAGGCGTCGTTAAATAAAACAAACTTTACTTTGGTTGGTTAGGTTAAACATATTTTCGTGCGTACATTCACTAGAACACGTTGCATTATTAATCATCAGCGATTGGATGTCAAACATTTGGAAATTTTCACACGTAGTCAAATGTTTGCGTATATTCAATTACGGTTCAACTGTGCTGGGCGCACGACTCGGCTTCGCGTGTTGTCTGTCCAAGACAGATGTTGAAAGGAGAGACGAAATCCACAGTCACCACACAATGTGGCTCACTTCATCTATAAGGTTAGTTGCACTTATTTTCGTGCTTATATCCAATTAAGGTGCAAGCACGCTATTCTGGGAACACAATTGAGCTTCCTGTGTTGTCTGTCCAGGACCGTTTGAGAATGTTGTTGATTGGCTAACTTGAAACACACAAACCTTGTTTTGCTATGCTGAACATTGAAAAATCACCAAATTACATCCCCTATAGTGGGTACCCGAATTCAACCATAACTCCATAACCAAATTAGATCTTTTTATACAGTTTGGATCATTAGAAACAGCTCATGTTCTACGTTCTGGTAATATAGACATCTCGAAATATCGAAATGGTGCTTTGCGATTCATTACGTGGTTGCAGGTCACATATAATTTAGAACATAACGCATGGTCTCATTACCTAAACAACAAAATATTTCAAATTTCTTGGCAGATCTATTTCCTGGATTTCGAAAGTTCCTTAGCGTTTCATAATAAATAGATCTCAGTGAATATTTACGCATATTGTGTTTCATAGTGTTCTTTCTGAAATTGTAGATCTATTTCTGTGATTTCGAAAGTCCCATAGCGTTTCGTAACTAAATACATGGCAGTCAATATTTACGCATATTGTGTATCATAGCGTTCTTGCTGTAATTCAATAAGATCACGTTTATGCGGTGCAGTTACACTAAATTGTATTAGATAACGCAAATGTGGAGCACATTTTCTACATTAATATAGTAATTTGAACGGAGACCAGGCGTTTTCTAGTTATGTCTTCAAGTGTGATTGTAATAAGGACGCATGCACTAAATGTGTCTGGAAACCCACGCTTTATTTTGTCATGTTTGTACTGCCCATACCATACACAGAAAATATAAATACTATTAGGAGGACTGCCACAAATTCCCGTCTGACACACTTTTAACCCAGTGTCCTTAATAAATTCTGCTCTATCCTCAGGCACCGCGGAGGTGATTGGGGCGGGCGGGAGCCATGCCCGAACCCACATTTTGGGGGACAATTAATAAACAAAATCACTAAAACACTTTTTTTTGGCGGAATAAAAATATGTTCAGGCTCGGTCACAAAATAAAGTGGCTGAAATCCGGAGAGTTTTCGAAGTATAAAACGGTTCCTGCAGAAACGCTGCTGCCCTTCGATCCCTATCTTTTCAGTGCCTCCACCCCCGCCCCTACCCATTTTCAACCAAAATCAATCTCACTGTTACTAGAGAAAGAGAGAAAGAAACACCAAAGCTGTAAAGTACATAACAAGTAGTAGTCTCAGATCCAAACTAAATCTCACTATAATCAGTGAAAGAGAGAAGGAAAGACCACAGCTGTAAAGTATACTACAGGTAGTAGTCTCAGATCCAAACTCAAATTCACTATATAACCAGTGAAAAATAGAAGGAAAGACCACAGCTGTAAGGTATACAGCAAGTAGTAGTCTCAGAACCAAACTCAATCTCTCTATAACCAGTGAAAGACAGGAGAAAAGACCACAGCTCTAAAGTATACAACAAGTAGTAGTCTCAGAACCAAACTCAAACTCACAATAACCAGTGAAAGAGAGGAGAAAAGACAACAGCTGTAAAGTACACAACAAGTAGTAGTCTCAGATCCAAACTCAATCTTAGTAAAATCAGTGAAAGAGAGGAGAAAAGACCACAGCTGTAAAGTATACAAGTAGTAGTCTCAGATCCAAACTCAATCTTAGTAAAACCAGTGAAAGAGAGGAGAAAAGATCACAGCTGTAAATAATACAACAAGTAGTAATCTCAGATCAAGAATAAAATACCCGGTATATTTAATTCATCTCTAACTTAAAAAATAAAATATTCACTTACCTTTTTTTGTGTTTGATATTAAACTTCAAACGTGAGAACTATATTTGGGTATATCCATCTCTTTAGATGTGTTCAACACAGTCTGAAATAAAGAAACTATTATTAAATGAAAATGTCGTATATTTATCAGATGTCGTTATATAAATAGCAGCCATAGGACTGTATGATTCTGACAACGACAATTTGATTGGTCATATGAAAAATTATTTGTACGCAGTCTTTGATTGGTCAAAAAAGGTACGCTAGTCTATATGCGTTTGTTCGGCTATCCAATCAAAAAGTATTATTGATATATATATTTTGTATTAAGTCCGTATAAGTTAGAAACTTTGTCCTTTCTCTTGGGGCCCTGACTTAATACCCTTGTCTGAATGAATTGTATGAAATATAAAACAGTTAAAGCTATCTTAAGTAGCCATCTAAGGGGATGACAATAATGGCGTCTTGAGGAATCCGTGAAATTGCCCTCGTCTATCGGCAATGCCTTGGAGATTGCCACGGCGTTTTTCATTCTTCACAGTACTTTCCTTTTATTGCGGACTAAAATATATATATTTTTAACATGTTTTTTTTAAAATTATTATCAAAAACAAAGTAAAGTAAAGTTTGTTTTATTTAACGACGCCTCTAGAGCACATTGATTTATATCTTATCATCGGTTATTGGACATCAATCATAT
>JAULBS010003455.1:0-11477 GCA_032355785.1 Symmetromphalus regularis | reverse complement strand
GTTTGTAGCCAGTAAATTGCAGGGCTTTGCTCTTTAGCGGGTATATGGCCCACATTGGATGGGATGCCAACCAATAATAAGCAGCCCGGCCATTTTGGATCGCCAGGGTTTCACATTTAAAAAGTAAAGGAGAGCTATAAATCACTCCCCAAGTAAGGTTCAGGGGATCTTTTTCACTCTCCATAATCACACCCCTAAGGAAGTGATGGAGCGCTTTTTCCTTAAAATCAATTGAATGATTTAATTGATTCAGAATCATTGATGCATTTGGCCAGACAGTCAATAATTAGCAATGCGTATCAGTAATAATTTCTGTGAGGGTGTTTGTTCATGTCATCGTCGGGGAGGTAGTGGTATTCATATTTGGTATACTAGAGGCACTGATTTTCTGTGATAACGGAATTGTGGAAAAACCTATCTGAAATGGAATTCCCTATTTTCTCCGAAAACATAATAACTTGTCTCCAAATAGCGCAGTTTATTAATTATATGGATTTTCCATCCGCATTTTGGAGACAAAAAATAATCGATACCTGACTACACTGATATCTGTACGTGTTATGTCAAATTAATTTTACCGCAGAGACGACCACCAGTCGATTTGACAAAACTGGATGTTCTATAAAATAATGTTTGCTCTAATTCTCTGACAATTACGCGAGTTGAAGATTTATTACATATTTTGGGTTGATTTATTTATAATATTCGTGATAATTTAAAACAATGAAATTTTTTTTATGTGATCGATTCTAATTATATTCGGATATTTTCGCAAAAACCGAGAATTACCGAACTCGGTGGTATTTTTGTAGCGCGATTATTCACGCTCCTTGATCGAAATCTACGGGCGTGGTGGGGCACGAGCGCGATCACGCGCCTTATACGTGAAACCCTGCATACATATATATTTATAATTAACATAATATAATGTGCGCATTGTGAGGAATGATGAACAGAAACAATAGTGAAAGGTTAATACATACAGAATAACAATATACAATACAATAGAGAATACATCGTATACCAATATTGTCTGTTCTGTAAGTGGTAGCAGTAGTTAAATATTTACTCAGTTTTATTAGCCAACTGGCCGACCTACCTTTTCTCCTCCCCCACCTCTATCCAGACCTAGCTGAGTGCCCAAGACAGCAGCCTGGAACCTCATTTGAATTTAACCACAAGTATAACCAGTTAACCATAACCAAGTTAGATAGTGTATGTAACAAGGAGAGTATGATCTTTCATTAAATGCACATAAACTCACCTGTAACATGGCAGTTTAGTTGCTAGGTAACCGCCAGGTATATGGGTAATGAGGTATCCTACGTAGAAAATACTATGCAGGTAACCAATCATGACGGTATCCCATTTGACATTTGGAAGCTGCAATTATCAAATAAATAATTTGGAACAGGGTGAAAAATGGAAAACATTGTTTGTTTCACGTCACCTCATTTCAGTGTTTATTCAACGGCTATTAGACATCAAACACACGGTGTTAGCAAATCACTGTCCTCAACGAAAATCCACTACCACCACATAGGTTACTCTTTTCAAATAGTTGCAAAGAATATTTTATATGCGCTTTCGCAAAGGCAGGACAGCACATACCAGTGCCTTTATTAAACCAGATGTGGACCATTGGTTAGAAAGTGAAAAAACCAACTGGATGGGATGAATTTGATTGATCCATGATACATAGCATCTTAGGATACACCCCACTCTTGGAACAGAGAAGGCGATAGGGTGTATGTTTTCGGGAGGGTAAAAAAAAAGAGTAAAGTTTGTTTTATTTAACGACGTCTCTAGAGCACACTGATTTTTATTTCATCATCGTCTATTGGACGTCAATCATATGGTCATTCTGACATATGTTTTAGCGGAATCCCGCTGTCGCCACATAGGCTACTCTTTCCGATAACGAGCAAGGGGTCTTTTATTTGCACCGTCCCACAACACATACAACGGCCTTTGATGAACCAGTTGTGGACCACTATTTGGAACAGAAAATAACCCAAACTGCAAAAGGGTCCACTGAGAAGGATTGATCCGACGACCGACCGGTTCACAGGCAGACCTTTTCGTTAGGGAGACAAGTGAATTGTAAAATGGTAATAACAGGCCAAGTACTTATTATTTTAAAGTCCAGTCTTCATTATTCTCCTGAATGCAATTTAAGCCTAAATACAAACTATTTCACATGCACGATGCTTAGCCTCGGTAGTGCAGTCGTTGAGCTATCGGTTTCGTGGTTGGTAGGTATTGAGATCAAATCTCAGTCAAGGCACGCGATTTTTAATCTTAGTATCGGTTACAACACAAAGTGATTGCTCCGCAAGGCTCAGTGGGTAGGTGTATACTACTTACACCGACCAGTGGTCCACCACTGGTTTATCAAAGGCCGTGATATGTGCTATCATGTCTGTGGGATAGTGTATATAAAAGATCCCCTTTGCTGTTTATCGATAAGAATGGTCGCATTAGTGTGACGGCAGCGGGTTTCGTCTCTCCTACTAACATTAACCTCTATCCTGGACAGACAGCACAGAAAGTTGAGTTGTGTGCAGAGGACAGCATGCTTGAACCTTAATTGGATATGTTCCAAAATAAATGCAACTAACTAACCAACCCATAAATAACTGTAATTGTCACCAAATAATAATAATAATAATAAATATTATAAATATAATAATAATAATAATAATAATCATATTAATAATAAATATAAAATAAATAAAATTAAAATAATAATAATTTAAACAAATTTAAATCTATTGAGAAAGTTAAATATTATATTGCAGAATCAATGATTTATGCATTAAGTTATCACACGGTGTTAGAAAATACAAATATGTAGCTATGTATATTAAGCGTAAGAGATATGCAGTGATAAGATATTAAACAATGCTGAAAAGATAAATTAAGCTTATCTATGCAATTTCATGTTACATTTTTAACTACACATTTCATGTAACTTCATATTATCACACACAAATTAAACATTTTTTTTTTTTGATGATTAAAACTATTTTCAGACTCAGTGACAAAATAAAGTGGCCAAAATCCTGAGAATGTTTGGAGTATGAGGAAGTCTCGAGTCCCGTCGTTAACACGTTGGATGTCTGATTGTCAAAATTCGCCCTCCCCCCACCCTCCTCCACTTTCAAATGCAGTCCGCGGGACTTGTCACGACGCCATTTCGGCAACTAATTATTGTTATATTATGATTTGGTCGTAACAAACTTTGAACTTCCTCTTATATTAAACGTTTTAAAAATATTTTACGACCTTCCAAAATCTCTAGATTCGCCTCTGATATGCAAAACCTCCCCCATTTATGAATTAATATTACTATTTAACAATAAACCGTCCAAAACATTTTCTATAATATACGTTTCTATTTTAACCACTAAATCTATTCTCAGTGTATACTGTTGTGACAGATATAGAGATCTATTCCTGTTCTTTGTGACTGAACATATATTACAACCCCTCAAAATGCCCGCGGCAATCGGCAATGCCGTGGAGATTTTCGAGTTCCGCGGCACCTTTTTTGGCCGTTGACTAGGGGCATTAAAAAAAAAAATTAGCTAACAAGTTGGAAACCTGTTAACGTTAAAATTCCGTGAAAAATGCCGTGGACACTAGTTCTCCACAGCATTTATTTTGCCGTGGACATTTTCTTAATTGCAGGGGTTGTATTACTAGTATATGCACGTAGGCATATAGAAGAGAAACAGCAAGTCAGCAGATAATATATAATTATATCAGCTGCAACTCGGTTAACAATAAAACAGAATTATGTTTTAGTTATTGGTATTCATCTAGATACGATCATATAAGCTAGGGAAATAGCATTTTGATCAGTATATGGATATAATGTGCACAAACATTTAATTAAAGAAAGGAAACTATCAACGTGTGACGATGACAAACTCAGAACATGTGTATCAAATAATCTATTTAGAAAATATGGACGATCTATGCTATTTTAACCGTGAGTTTAGTTATTCCTGACGAGTTCTCAACAGCTGGTGGTTTCATTAAACAGAAACAATGTACTTGTTTTTAAAGGTGTTCTATCATATAACTGGCATATTTTGATATTTTTACATACATTAATGATAAACGACTACGAATTACTCGATTCCTACACACATAATGGACTAATTCATTGCACAGTACAAAAGTATGATATAAGTGTGTATGTGTATGTCATCCTGCTCTGAAGGTGTGGTTCCTTCCTCAAATGATAATGCTCCCCCTCTCCCCACCTCCGTGTCATACTGTAATTTTAAATAAACTACTAAACTCTTTTAATTGATAGTAATTTTAAAAAACTATTTTATGGTATGCGCTATATTTCAACATAAATAGTATTAGGAGGACTGCCACCAATTCCTATCGTACGCTCTTTTTAGTATTTTCCAACGGAATGATCTTTTTCTTGCAGTAATCTGCTTTAATTAATAGTATTTTATTCTGCGCGTTTAACTGAGAAAATGCTACTTTAAATGTAAAACATTTCAACATAAAAACATTTTTGTAGGACTGCCATTTTGTGTAACTATGATAGTGCCCCTTAATTCATTATATTATTCAAAGCGATATGGTTAAGTGGAGAGTTTAACAACAATATTGAAAAATTAGAGAGAAAGAAATAGAGAAATAAAGATATAGAAGAGAGACATAGTAAAGCAGCATCAAACTTTTTAAATAGCAGAGAATTTAAATTTCGGATGATTTGGATCTCTCTCAGAAATACAAAATGACTGCCACTTTCAAAATGGTGGTATTGATTTTGATGAAATGTGTTTTATGACATTTACTGTGAACTACTTCACGGATTTTAACAAACAAAAGACCAAATTATATTTTCTACTCTAGTGAGGTCCTAGGGTATCTGTTTTGGGACAAATATTGTGGTTTTGCCCAATAACATCCAAGTGAATAATCTAAAATAAATAATTTCTGAGAATAAAATCGAGGAATTTTCATTTTGAAAATCAGCATAACATTTAGAAGTTAGGTTTTAGTGTCTTTCAAATGTTAGAACAGTTTAAATTAAAAAAACTTTTAAACAAATGAACATTTTTAACGGTTTTTGAGTTATGTAATTTTTTAAAATTTAAATATGCTTTCATAATTTGTGATTTCCGAGGGAGACTCAATAGTTTTAATAGTTTACGCTATTGCAACTTTATTCAAAATGTCATGCTAGTATCACGAAAGTTAACAATTGATGAACTAAAGAACCTAAGAATAAAGAGAATATACAGATAAAGAGATAAAATGTCAAACTTACACTAGCTACAGCTCGAGCTGTACCCACTTTCAGATGAGACGTTTCATCCAGAATGGTGATTGCAGTGAATCCGATGTTCGTCCTCATGGAATTGACAAAAATCATCCCCACGCAGGTTAACCCTATTACAATAAAACGCACAGGACAGAAGGGACACAGGCATTTTGAAAGGGAATTTGAGCTACTACTGGTTTCACGCTTGTATTTTTTAACTTTTGAATCCTTAATTCCTTTACCATCAGCCTTGCTATTTGTTTCCTCCAGATGTTCGGATGAAGAAGTCTTTGTCAGACTTGTCTTTGCCGTTTTCTTTTTCTCGGAATCACTCATCTTGTGCACCAACGTCGTCTTTGAATTGGTATATCAGTCTAGAAACGTCAAAATTTACTCAGCCCGACATCAATTTGTGGCTATATTACTAGCACACTGAGTTTCTCCAACAACCATATTTAAAATATTTTTAAATACAAAATGAAATATACGACGCATGTTAAACGTACTGACTGTCACGTGAGCTAAAAAGAACTATGCAAGTCTGTTTTCATACATGATGATCGTTGGAGTTTCTTAGTTAACCACGTTGTTTTTCACCAAATTGATATGTTTTCCAAAGACATAATGAAAAATAACGAAATGGAACCCAGAAATGTTTATGTGATTATAATAAATTTATCACGATATGTTGCAGTCTTATTGACTTTTAGTCTTGTGTTGTGTCAGACGCGTGAAGGCGATTAAATTCTGTCAATATAGGCAAGATGTCTATGTTTTCCCCAATGCAGTCACTTGACGATATGATAAAAAAACAAAACAAACTTAAGTTATGTTTTGGAGGGTTGTTCGACATACAATCTTAATAGTATGATATATATTTCGAAAGTTTTATAAATAAAATTAATAATTATTATTAATAATAATAATAATAATACGTTTCTATCAACATATCCTGACTATCCTTTTATGTTGATACAGCTCGATTCACCGATCAAAATTTAAAAACAAAAACCGTTGTATTCATTTTCAGCTGTTTACTATAAGATTCTCTATGATTCTATGATAATATGTTATATTTTACAACCGTATATAAAACGTTATCAAGTTTCTGTCAACTATTCCTAATTATGTCTGTTGAAGTCTACAAACTATTCGTATTGATACAACCCGACACATTCACCGAAACAATCTAAAGCCTGAATCGTTTTGGAAGTTATTCGCTATGTTATTCTATATCACTGTATGATATATTTTACTGTTATAGTATACTTATATATATTACAAAAATAGCCAGTGTGATAGTGTTTGTCACCCATTCCTTAATACCTTTATTAAACGTCTCTGACCTTTCATTTTGATACAACCTGACTCACTGACCAAACAAAAGCTTTATCCTGAATCGTTTCAGTTGTTCACTATGCACTCCTTAGCCTCAACAGTGTAGCAAACACATAAAACTTTTCTTTCGCCTATTCCTTACTATATCCAGAGTGCATGTTGAAGAACGTGTGTGTTGATAAAACCTCACTCATCCACTACGTAGTCTGTAAGTGTTTTACACTAGTGCATACAAAGCCAACTCTGATTCTTTGACCAAAAAGCTAACTTAATCCTGAATAATGTTCATGCTACACTATCCATGCTGATACAAACAGAAGTGAATTAATATTCACACAAACCGCACAGTAAGAACGCATTTTTCACGACGTTTCATGCATATTCTAGATATAAACTGAAATAGTGACACTTTCATGTTAGAACAGTCGCATATTGTTATAACGAGCAACAGGTGGCGCCACGGAGTAGAATACTACATCAAAGTGTTTGCACTGAATCGGCAATCAATAACTGTGTATTAGGACTACAGATAAATATGATGTTAAAGTAATTAAAAACTAGATTATGGAGATAATTATTACAAAAATGGAATGCAATGTTTAACAAACCAGCCCCGGCGGCGCCGTAGCACTGAGATCAAATCTCAGTCGAAGCATGAGATTTGTAATCTTGATACCGGCTCCAACCCGGAGTCAGTGCTTTACTTATACCGACCAGTCGCCCACAACTGGTCTATCAAAGGCCGTGGTATGTGCTATACTATCTATGGGAAAGCGGATATAAAGGATCCCCTGCAGCTAATCAGAATGAGTAGCCTCCTTGGTGGTTGCGGGTTTCCTCTAAACCATGAGTCCCAAAACATTATATTTCTGACATTTAATAGTCACGGAAAAAACAATGTGCTCGGGTGTCGTTAAACAATCCACTCTTTTTTTTTTTTGACACACCCTAAAAAAAGTGTTTAGTCAGAGGCTATTGGGGGAGTACGGTATGTGAAAACATGATCTACGGAGGAAACCCACTATAGCCTATAGTATAGGTCAGCACAAAGATTTTAACAATAGGAGGTCTCATACACTGCTCAAAATAAGTAGGGGATATGAATGAGTAATAAAACATGATCTACGGAGGAAACCCACTCTAGCCTATAGTATAGGTCAGCACAAAGATTTCAATAATAGGAGGTCTCATACACTGTTCAAAATAAGTAGGGGATATTCGAGTTGAGACACGAATGAGTAATAAAACATGATACCCATCTCAAAGTGTGCTCTGTTATAGTCAGCACCCATCGCATAACTTTCCACCATTGAAAACGTTTGGAACTTTACCAGGAAAGGTGAACGGCGTTGAAGAAATGTTGAAATGGGACAGGGCATTCTCATTATGATCTTTAGATGTTAGATCTGAATTACACCACAGATGGTTCCTTAGGGATTTGGAGAACTGCAGTGATTTTACACGTTATTAACGAATGCATTAATCATAAATTTCACTAAATTGTTCTACCCTTGATATCGATCTAGATCTGGTTCGCTCATACCTCTGTATTCTGACATAAGCATGCCTTGACAATGTTATTTCACATCATTGCTTTTATTTTTATCACTCACTACTATTAATATAAATATTACACTATTAATGTTATCTTATGTTGTGAATATCCCCTATTTATTTCGATCGGTGTATTATGTCCTACATCAGACTGACAGCACATATAAATTACTATTAAAACCACAGTTCTAAACATTTTATCAAAAACAGGAAACCAGTAGAAATTGTTGGAGATTGGAGAAGTGGAGGACGTCTTTCAAAAAAAAAAAAACATTTAAAATTTAAATCCAAATGGCGTATGAGTTTATTTTTATGGAAAATACTATCCAAGAAATACAATATGGCTGTGATAGTCGCATGCATATTAAAAGCCTGATAAAATGTTACTAACATAAATATGTATTTTTTTCTATGAATATTTTAATCACATAAATGTTAGTTATGTTTGACAAAGAAATATCATATTGTATGTCTGTCAAGATCATCCATACATACTGAAGGACAGAAATACTAACATGAATACAGTAAAGTTTGTTTTATTTAACGACACCTCTACAGCACCTTGATTTGTATCTTATCATCGGCTATTGGACGTCATACATATGGTCATTCTGACATATGTCTATAGAGGAAACCCGCTGCCGCCACATAGGCTACTCCTTCTGATAAGCAGCAAGGAATCTTTTATATGCACCATCCCACACAGGACAGCACATACCACAGCCTTTGACAAACCAGTTGTGGACCACTGACTGGAACAGAAATCTCCAGTAAACAAGTGCAGTGGCAAAAATTTATAATAGCCCAATGGCACATTTAGCTATTTAGCTACGTCATGCCATAAAAGAACAGTACCATAATAAAAATGAAAAGATGCAGAACTGATGGCTACTGAAGCTGATGAACCCTGCTGAACTCAGAAATCACAATTTTTTTATTAATCTGCTAAGAGTGTATTTTTGAGTTGCATTATCATTATAACGAAACAGTGACCACATGCAGTAACTGATGAACTTACTAGTCCTGGTGGTGCTGCTTGGTCTGTCGGTAGGCACTCTATCAGATGTTTGTTTAACTGCCACTTGTGCACTCAGCGTTGCCAGCGAGTTGACTGGATTTCGAGGCGGGCCTACAGCAGTTGAGATAGGTGTTTGTAAACCCAGATCTGAAATCAAAGGAAGTTTTTTAATACCAGGTCTGTGGATTTAGCAAAAGTAATTGTTTTGTTTTCATTTGGTTAAAATGACTCATTAAGAACAAAACACACACACAACAAATTTGTAGAATCATGAAAAATTAAATATTAAGAATCATGAAAAATTAAATATTAAGAATCATGAAAAATTAAACATTAAGAATCCCAAAATGTTAAAAAAATAAAATTAATATTTTTAATCATATGTAGAGTCCATTCTTAAATTAATTAATAAAAACAAAATTAAAATGATTAAAATCATAACTATTTCCACCGTAATCTTTGGAATGACTCAGATAATATTTTAAAATTTATTTATTTAATTTAAAATTTTATTGCCCAAGAGATTTGTTCACTGATGATGGCAGGGTCAGATAATAATATTAATTGTGTATTAATAATTTATTTCTAATGAAGGACAACTTTAGATCTTACTTTGGAATTGTGAAGCCAGTGAATGGAGGGGGATGAATGATGTGTTTGACTGTGACATTCCTCCGGTAAATGATTTCGATGGTGATCCAGGGGTTCCTGCAGTCTGTGATGGTGTAGAGGGCAAGCCTGAAGGAAAAGCTGAGTTCCCACCAGGAAATGACGATGTTCCCGATGAAAAGACTGAAGATACTCCAGTAGGAAAACCTGACGTACCACCAGTAGGAAAAGTAGATGTTCCTCCAGCTGGAAAAGATGATGTTCCACCAGGAAAAGCTGTTGACCCACCAGGAGGAAATGATGCACCTCCAGTGGGAAAAGACGATGATCCACCAGTTGGAAATGCTGTTGAGCCCCCAGTAGGAAAAGCAGATGTCCCGCCTGTTGGAAAGGTTGACGAATTCCCTGTGGGAAATGCTGTCGTTCCACCAGAAGGAAAAGACGATGTTCCCCCTGTTGGAAATGCAGATGAACCACCCATAGGAAATGAAGATGAGCCTCCACTGGGAAATGCAGACGAGCCACTGGTAAGGAAACCCGATGAGCCACCTGTTTGAAACGCCGATGAGACGCCAGTTGGAAAAGCTGACGTAACACCTGTTGGAAAACTTGAGGTCACACCTGTAGGAAAAGCCGATGTGACACCCGTTGGAAAGGCAGACGAGACACCGGTAGGAAATGATGACGAGACACCAGTCTGAAATGCTGAAGTGACACCTGATGAAAATGCCGACGTCACACCCGTGGGAAAAGCTGATGTAATGCCTGATGGAAATGCTGACGTGACACCCGTAGCAAATCCTGATGATCCAGTAGGAAATGCTGATGATCCTCCAGAAGGGAATCCCGATGATCCCACGGTCTGAAACGCTGATGAAACTCCAGTCCCAACAGCAGACTGATTATGTCCCAGCATGTTAAGTCCCACAAGCTGGTCCACCTGTAAATAATAATAATTGTATTGTAGAGTTCAAAATTCATTATTTGAATTGCACACCAATTATTGCTTTGAGTGGCCAAGGGGTAAGAAGATTGACTTGTCTTGGGTGCAATAACAAATGCAAAAATTATATACGAGGAATGACAGCCAAACCAAAAGAAAATATTGGCTATTGGGGGTCACACAGTGGTTATTTAAATTTCTGTAATGTACATATATATTTTCCTACCATATATACATACAAATCAATATCAAAACATAAATACAATATCTATTATATCCAAAAAGAAAACAAGATATAATGGGTTTGTAGTTATTAAGAAAACCAATAGTTATTTTCTGACAATAAATTAACCAAGTATAAAAAAACAACATTTTAATCCAGAGTTCCACATGACGCAGGAATCCTGCGTATTTGACGCAATATTTCGCTAATACTCCTAAATAAAATATGTGTGCATCATGATGCAAAATATTTCCGACATCAATCAATTTTAATATTTTTGTTAACTACACAAAAGCCTATTATTTAAGAGAAGAAAAAACAATGGATATACATGTATTAATATTATAAAGACAGAATAGTGGATAATGGATATAATATATGTATGTAATATAAACAAGACAGTTATTGAATTAATGATGTGATTGAAATAATATGCTCGACTCTCATTTTTGAATGCTTGACTCCCAAAATAAAACCCTGTGAGTCATGATGA